>JASANE010005143.1:0-63730 GCA_030248225.1 Trileptium ribeirensis | reverse complement strand
TCTGTCACAGACCTGTATAACCGGCGCGTTACAGCACTTTCGTGGTTCCTCGACCCAAAATTCAAAAATTTGTTCTTTGTCCTAGACGGCTGAAAAGTTTCACTGGGGGGTTTTCGGCCATGGGAAACTCATAGCCGGTGTTGGTTGTACTCTGTGACTCATGGTTCCATGGGTACGGGGGCATGGCGCCACCATGATTCGGGGTCATAGGTTAAAATGAGGGTTTTCCCATTTCAGTATCCTTCACGGAAGCAAGGTTATTTTCATCTTACCTTTCTGGCATCTCCATCGACCTCCAAATCTCGGGGGGGGCATGCCGAAAAATGAATGAGGGGCCCCCTCATTCGGAATGAGGGGGCGAGAAATCTCGGGGGGGGGCATGAAGGAGGGGGCGAAAATTCTCGGGGGGGCATCGAAATTTTGACTTTTTTATATAAAGTTATATATTTCATAATTACGCTTCCGCACCCGTTCTATATATTAGTTTCAGGCTTTTTGGTGTCTGAAACAATATATACATTTTGTATATATTGTTTCAGACATTTTATAGACAGGGTTTATACGTAGTAGCAACTATAGTAGCAACTGTAGTAGTGACTGTAGTAGTTTTAACGCGTAGCAGCAACTGTGTAGTAGTACAATGGCACGTCGTGAGCAGCCTAAAAAAGGCCTACTCGATTGGCTATCCGGCAACACTAAGCGGCGGAAAACCGATGATGGACGTGATGCTTTGATGTCGTCTAGCACAGCAGCAGCAACTCCAGCTGCAACCGCAGCTTCTGCGACTCCAGATGCAGCACATGATACAATGCCTGGTAAAACGATTTCTGGCTGATTGTTTTTTGCAACAGTTCAAGTTGTATCACACGGACGATTCGAATAAGTTGTTCTCCGGATACGACTTGTTGTCATTTGAGAACTTAGCGATGCACGTTAGTCATGGTGAGGAACAGTTGCCTTCCGACTATGGCGATGCCGAAGAGTGTCATTTGGCCGATTTCTTCTGCGAAGAAGTGCGCTACGTTGCTAAATGGGACGAAGCTAAAAATCAGGTGTTTTCGGCGCCAGCTATCGGCACTCGGGAAGAACTTCATGACAATTTGCGCGATTTCCTGCAGTTACTGAAGTCCTATGTTGGTCGTTTGGATGCTAGAACGAGTTTGCCGTGGAAAACTCGGGCTGTTTTGTTGCAGCTTCTAAACACCAACGTGCATCCATTGAACAACACATTAATACGGAAGATCGTCAAGAGTTACTTAGAATTACCGCTTTCCACTGCCCACGTTGAGTGCGTGTTCTCAGCTTTGTCACTGCTGGAGACGCGATTATGTCGCCGCCGAAACGACGACACTGTGAATTCGTTCGTCACAATTCTGATGGAAGCGCAGCGCTTCGAAACATTTGACGTCGGCCTTTCCGTTGACATCTGGGCGTTCTCTGACATAAGCCGTGCCATGGTCATATCGCCGCCGAAGAAGGATTGGAAATTGTGCGACGTGGCTTTCCTTCGTAGCATGTCACAGAAGCAGCAAGGACGTTTCGTGAAGAATCGCAGGCGTGAAAGGCAACAGGATGCCATTTTAGCTGCCATTGATCCCCCCGCGGAAATGGAACACGATGATTGTGAAAGTGACGATGTCGAGGTTGTTTTGGATGATCAGGATGATTTAATTGGCGCCAACGTCTCCGTTGAGTTTAGCGGGTTCGGTTCCAGTGAAGTGGAGGGTTATGAAGGATGTTCGTCTTCATCCGAGTCCGAGAGTGCTGCTGGGGACGTCGGAGCTGCTGGCCGTGCTCCGCCAGCGGCCGACTGAACGTGGTGCCGCTTTTTACGATCTCAAAACTTTTTTTAAAAAATACAAAAAAATTAAAAAAAATAAAATGACAAAAAAAAAACAAAAATTATAAATGCCAAAAATATATCCCGAAATTTGTGGGCAGTACCACAGCCGCTGCCAACACCGCTTGCTCGCTCGTTATCACTCAACAACGCCTAACAACGATGTCAATCAATATCGAGGAAGACGATGTGGACTCTCTGGTGAGCCAAATTATTAAATATATGTAAGAAAATGTGGTCGGATGGAGCTTCCTACGTAATGCCAGCCCCGCAGGGAAAAATTTCGAATTTCAGCGAAACACGGTGTCACAATCAGCGACTTTTTTTGCAAAAGTCTATTCCGGAAACTTGGCAAAATTTAACAGGTGAGCCTGAATGAGGGGGCAAAAATTCTAGTGGGGGCATGAATGAGGGGGCCCCAAAATTCTCGGGGGGGGGGTCGAATGAGGGTCGACTTCGATTTCGGGGGGGGGGCATGGCCATCTCGGCCCCCCCCCGGGATGGAGATGCCAGCCTTCCTAATTTTTTTCTCTGGTTGGCTACATTTCAAAGTAAACTGAGAAATGCCGATGGCTCATTTTTGGTTGTTCGACTAAGGCTCCGGCTCTGGACTTACGGGGTTTGAGGTATGGCACCCTCATGGTTCTTA
The DNA here is from genome assembly GCA_030248225.1 of Trileptium ribeirensis. Taxonomy (NCBI): domain Eukaryota; kingdom Metazoa; phylum Nematoda; class Enoplea; order Enoplida; family Thoracostomopsidae; genus Trileptium; species Trileptium ribeirensis. Next base: position 61,241 of record JASANE010005143.1, on the reverse strand, counting down.
GACCCAAAATTCGAAAATTTGTTCTGACGTCTTGGCGGCTGAAAAGTTTTACTGTGGGGTTTTCGGGCACGGGAAACTCATTGCCTTTATTGATTTTGCTCTGCGACCCATGGTTCCGTAGTTACGGGTGCGGCGCCCCATGGATCATCGACCTCAAATTCCTAATTTTACTATGATTTTCTGGGAGGCTGATAGCTTGCACTTGGGGGGGTTCGGGCATGGAAAATTTGTTGCCGGTGTTAATTTTGTTCTAACTTGTGCGGTATTGTGTGATATTCATATATAGCATGTCGACGTATACTATCGAGAGCTGATTGGCTGTGTACGCAAAAGGCGTACGTGTACCTAACCTGTGTGCTTCCCTACGTTCTGCAATCTCGATAGAGGTACTAGTGATATATTCGTTGTGGGATGACGTGGTTGATTTTTGAGTCATTTGTCGTACTTATAGGGGGCAGGGTCAAGAGTCCCGCCTTTTCCCTATACTCGCCAATTTTCGCCTGTCCTCCGCCTCCAAAAGTCACCGTGAGCCGCAATTTCGTCGTTCGCGGCACTTGGTCGTAGGACAGTTGTGCGTCCGTTACACTTGGGTGTGCGGTAGTTGGGCTTCCGTCGCTCTTGAACGTGTAGTTGGATGTCGGCCACAAATTGACGCGCGGTATCTGAGCATACAGCTGAGCGCGATACGGGTGTCGTGTCCTAGGCTTGGTATGATCTCCAGTTTTGAACCAGTGAAAATGGGCTTCCGCGTTGTACTCGAGTGGTTGGTAGCTTCGCGTTCTCATTCCCATGCTTAGAAGTGGTAGCTGTTATCGAAATATCTAGGTGTTTCTGTTTAGTCGGCGCTGTGTAAAAGAGGTTGTGGGCTCTTTTAAGTGGACAATGTCCACCATATATAATGGTTCCGCTTAGTGGCTGCTGATAAAATCAGGTGATTGCGTTCAGTGGGTTCGTTGAGATTGCTTGTTGGGGCCAGTCGACGGTATTATGAAAATAACTGGTCGTTTCCTTTGGCTGAAATTGTTTAGCTTTGAAGAAACAGCAATAACTTTGTTACCACTCGACTCAAGCTGGTTCAGAAAATACTCATTTCGGCAGTTTTATAGCAATTTTTCGATTTTGTTGTGATCCTCTTGTTCACAAAATTGTCGAAAAAATTTTCTCGATAAATGTATAGTTTTATATATCATTCGAGCCAAATTGACATGAGTCGATTGCTGATAAATCACAGCATTCGGTTCATAGGCTGAGGAGTTATTGCCGTTCATGTTAAATATTAAGAAGCTTAAATGCTTAGCCTAACTCTGTGTCTTTAACCCATAATCCGATTGCGCTGATTCGACTCAGCTCATCCATGCGTTACGAACTATATATAAAACTATATTTACTTTGAAAAATTTATTATACTTAGCCCAATTGGGACTGGCCATTGGGATCCCAAAAAATCAAAGAAAAAAAATTTGACATAAAATTAGCCGAAATGGGTACTTTCTGAACCAGCTCGCCGAGTTCACTCGAATGGTACCAATATTATTGCTAAGCGTTCAAAATTGACCAATTTCGGCCTGGGGAGGGGTATATAGGAAAGCCCCCTAGTTGACAGGGTTGTTCCTTTATGGGGTGGTTATTAAATCCGCTGGTTTACATTTCTGGTGCGGCGAGCCTGGATAAAGTTCTTCATAAAGAACGAGCTTAGTAGCCTATGATTTACGTGGGTACCGAGAACACAACTGTTCTTCACATACGGTGACGGCCTCATAAATATTATGAGTGAGAGGCTAGTATCCCTTCACTCAGCGCACTGTCCTCCCACCTCAACAAAATTTATTATTTCCACCGCCATATATTACTGGCAATGCCACGAAGAGCTAACAGAACTGGTAATTTTATTAAGCTGTTGCTAACATACTAAAGCATCTTTGCTTCCCACTACACCGTATCAACAAGCGGTCAGTTCTGTACACACCAGTTTGAGCCATAGATCATCCACTTTGAAACTGAAAGCGGAGGGATAATTTCTCAGAAATTTGAAAATTTGTGGGTGCTAATAAATTTCACACGCTTAGTAATTTTCCAGCTTTAATCAAAATCCTCTAATTTTAGTTTGGGAGGACAAATTTTACCCACCGCCTTCAGGTTTAAAGTGGATCATCAGTTGATGTAACGATTCGCAAACAATACGAAGTACTTTAGTTGCGTTCTTCAGTTGTGTGTTCTCAAACTATTCGGGTAGACTTTTGGCTTTATTGAAAACTAACTGAGTGAGTAGTCCGCAAATTTCAAGCTTAGTTTCATGCCTTTACTTCTCATGTCTACGTCATATCCCTGAGGCAGCACCGCCGATGATCACCTTTGAATATATATTGTTTGGTAAGTGATAAGTTTGCCATTTAACAAAAATAATTTTCGAAACTAAACATAGTCGTTATTTTTATTACAGAACACCGTTGTAACATTTAAATGTCACCGCTACTATCGGTGTTACGTCACCTTTAGGTTCTTACGAAATCTAATTTGTTTTTGTGATTATGTTTTCTTGTGTTTCACAAAAATATTTACACTAGTTGAGACATATTCTTCAATTTAAATGTTCCAGATCTTTTTTAACAAAATGGTTCTGCTAAATTATTTGTAAATTTCACGGAAATAAAGAGGAAATAATTTGAAAAAAACATTGCCGAAAATAATTAGCATTATAGTCGATAATAAAAAATTAAATAGGCGAGAATGTTACAATTCTATGTGTATATACGTTTTTGAAAACCTTTGGCCACATCAAAAGTTTTGAAAAACAGCATGTCCCAACATCTTTTATCATTTCGAACGAATATTTGCTACACTTAAATTATACAGAGACTAGCTCAATCGTCTGAATTTTAGATTTTAGTGTGTTTGGTGTATGTTGATGGTTGAAGTAAGTGTAACTTAAAGAATTTGATCTGAGTTATGATCAAAAATATTTAATGCATTACGCGATGCGCGGCATGTTTATTTCTTCTGCGGTTTCTTCGGTAGCTATACCAAATCGCATTCGGTATAGTATAAGTAGTTATTTCATAACTTATAACCAAGAGTTCATGGTGAGCCCTTCAAGAAGACTGTTACTGTCACGTCGCACTACATTATATACATTATAGGATGGCGCGGTCCATTTTGACGTTAATGGTCGCACTTCTATTGGGGACACGTTTCCAGTTTTGTTCTGTCCGTTCAAGTTGTTTTTTGCCAAACTGTGTTTGTTTCCAATTGGAATAAAAAATATAGTTGACAGAAGTTTGGGGACATAATTTCGGATGCGACATGAGGAAAGAGCGGGATAAAACTAGTAAACTTGTCCTCCCCCCAAGTAAGGTGGGACAAATGACGCAAAAGTCCTATGACGTGACTATATATAATGTAGCGTGACATGAGTGTCACACTCTTCTTACCATTAGTGTTCCAGTGATTTAATGGGAGCGGTGTAAACTTAATACTGCAGAACCAGCGTTGCAACATATTAAATTTTGTCCTATTTTAAGAACAGTATCAACCTTGTTAGAAATGCCTTGCCGCACCAATATGATTCGCTGCTGATTGCTCTCGGGTAATGACGTTTGAATTTTGCCATCAGGCAACTTTCCTATAACACTCCAGAACCTGATGATAGTCGACTTCACTGAAGAGCTGTCTGATACTTCTTATTTCCCTTGTTATCGTCCGCGTCATGGCGCGGTCGATTTCAGGCTTGGCCTTTGCATCGCTCTACGAATATCACCGACATTGACGGTCAGAAACGGAACCCCATATTTTTGGACCACCGGCCTAGAGTGTTCTATCCTACCTGGTACATTAAATTTAGACATAATCCATGTTTTTGAAACCGCCAAAGCAACGCGTTATCCATGTTTTCGAACTATGTTGTTTTAGGGGGGTCGTAACACTAATGGTCATGGTAAATTTACTGTTTACAACCGTGAATGTATCTCATGTTCCATGAGGGTAATGTCGAAATAGACAGAAACGTGCGGCGAACGGTAATATGTGAAATTTGAAGGGTATCACGCTCTTCAAGGTTAGAGTTATGATCGACTCTGGCTGTATAACTTGATTATCTATGTTTTGCTTCAAACCGTATCACACAGCCGTGTCGGCAAATACCTTGCTCGTAAAAACTTTATATTGTTAGCGAATTAATTGTTTGTTTAAAGATTGTATTATTTTTTCGAATATAATTTCCTGTTTTACCCGAGGTTGCAGTTGGCAACTGAGCGGCGTACAAACATAAGCCGTTTATGCTGCAATCAAATCGATATTGTTATGTTTTTATTGCACATTTTGGGTTTTTGCATCACTTTTTAAACACTGCTTACGATGATATTATTCGGGTGTGTTTGGTTTGACTACAGCTAGTACTAGTATATTACTTTTGCGTCTGTTAATGTTTTTCTGCAGTGTATTTTTGCATCTACACTTTAGAATACTACATTACGAAAATTTGTTTAATTTAGATATATCTTATCTCAGCCTTTCTAAATAAATCATATGTTAGGTGAAAATTATGTGTCAGAAATAGCAAAATGGCAGGTCTCGAAAAGCAGTGGCTATGGTCACCATCACCTCAGTTTGTGTGCTCGTAGCATCAATAGAGCGATAACTCATTGTTTAAAAATATCTATGTATAATTTTAATATCTGAGGACTATTTTTAATCCAACATTAATATTGTCGGATGGGTGAATAAGTTCTGCGACACTGCAAACCTTTTTTGGTATTGTTAACACGTTTGTGCCCAGCTTAGCAGCGGTTATGTACTGCGACTAATGCTGTTAGCAAACTGAGAAGATGCCTGTTTTTCAAATACTGAAGGCCACAGGAACAAAATAAGCTACAATCAAGTGCACACCCGTTCTGGAACAACCGGACAGGTTAGGTTGAATCGGAATTGCTTCCGTAATTGTAAAGTGCAGTTTGTGCAATAATAAAACACTTGAGTCAGAATTGAATTAGTTTGTAATACTCAGCGCAAAATTTGAATAGACTGCTTCTATAAAGGTAACTATGTGAAATACGGAATCTCAGGATGGTGTTTTGCCTTATGCAAACCGAACCACACTTGACATAAGATGAAGCCTGAATCTAAACGCGAATCATGGGTCGAAATCTAAAAGGTCTTGTATTTGTCATAGTGAAATCAATCACCATAAACCACAAGCCGACCCTTATCCGACTGTTGCGAGAGGGTGGGAGAATCAGTAATATGGTAACTGGTAATTCTGCGTTTTGTCAATACAAGTACACGCGTATATAGCGAAAATTTGCGCCAAATCTATTCGGTCGTTAATCTCAGTATAACTGTAACGCGTTGCATTTTGATTTTGACTTTTAGTGCAATACTTTTTCAGGATTTTCCATTAGAAGTCGTTAGTAGTAATTAGTAATATCTTGATCGGTTTAACTAGTGATATCGGCTGAGGCAGAAATTTAAGACGGTTGGTTGGAATTTTGCTTAAACAGCAAGCCACAACATTAAAATGATTACTGAATTGTTGCGTAAATGCTGATTCGTCGATTTTGCCATAATAATAGAATGCAGACAAATGATATTGTAATAAAGATTGTGCGTTGACAAGGGCGTAGCCAAGAATTTTAAAAGGTGGGTGGTCGCGGCCAACATTGGGTGCCTAAAAGGGGGTTGCGCTCTGAAATGTGAAAGCGCGCTCAAGGATAGTATGTCATCCAAGGCTAGTCCAAGTGGACAAAATCTAAAGCATATGGCGCCGTCGTAATTCACTGGACACGAATGTAGATTTTCTAGCTTTTATTCGAAAACAAATATAGTACACAAATCGTACAAAAGCCGGCCATGCCAAGCAATATAATAGGGTTACTTCCAGAAGAACAACCACTCGGGAAAGGAGTGGACCTCCGAACCGTGTAGGGGCAATTACAAGAGCGCCCAAGTTCCCGTGAAGTGTCACGGACCAAGGAACGACAATTTCTATGCCTCCCAGTTTCAGCTGTATTTAGTTCGGCTATGTGTCGTGATATCATCCATGGTGTGCTTCGAAATTCGCTCCAACGAAACGCGCGGCGCTACCAATGTTCAAAGAAAATACGGGGGAGGGTTCTCCCGAGTTAAAGGCAAGCGGAAGGTCATTGGTTAAAAGGCGAGCGTGTCACGGCAATGAACATTCCCTAGGAAAACATTTACATTATATAGGTTGAAAGACACATAATATTTTACGGCGGAATTTCAGCCGGAAACATTAAAAAATTTTGTTTGGGGTTGAACCAAAACGGGGGAGTCGCGACCCCTTTCTTGCTACGCTCTTGCACGTCGATGGTCCAACGATGTCATATTCGCGAACAAAACGTACAGATTTAACGATATATACTGTATTCGGCTTCCAGATTTTAGGTTAAAAATTGATTAAGATTTTTTCACATTATTAGTTTAACATATTTTAGTTTTGGACACATGTTCGCGAATAAACGCTTAGTTAATATCCTTTTATTAATAACGTAGTGTCAGGACATATATGTGTGTTCGCGAACAGAATGATCTCCACAGTACTTTATGTTCGCGAACAATTTTTTGCATAAGAAAGTTTGGTATGTTCGCAGACAATTTTATAAAATTGTATACATCATAGAACTGTACGCGAACCAATCAGACCTGTTAGATAACGAAAAATTTCAAAATGTAAGTAGCCTATTTATCGTTTCGGAACGCGGTTATGGTGAAAGGATAAAAAGGTGCATTGTGTTAGCTAACGTAACTTAAACGTTTTTGTAATTAGATAATAAGCGATCTCAGAACGGAAATGTTTGGAAATACCGCTAGGATATTGTAACTATTAGTTTATTCTAACAACATTTTGTACATGATGTCAAAAGAGGATGGTAGGCGGTGCAGCTTAAGTTTACTCATGCATTAATTTTTCCACCTCTCCACCATAAAATCGGTATTATGCAATCATCAGAAGTATTTTGGGTATCGGAAAGTAGTTTCAGTGTAACACAAACATCATTTATCACTGCGAACTTGTTACCTGAAATGTATATGCATTGCCGGCTATGACGGACTTATACATTATTACTACGCACGCCTGACATAATGCTGCACTAAATAAGTTAATTTACTTTCGGAAAGATGATACGCCAGAATATTAGAATTGGCTTCGCCTGGCACGAGTGTAACAGAGAGGGTGATAAAGATCGTGCTAATTATGCCGGTTTCTAAGTTCCGGAAATTAAACAAGAGTTATGCCGTTTACAGGGAAAGTGTAACGTTAGCTGGAGGGCATCTAATTTTCACCATTCCGTAAGCTATAATTGCTGAATGACGTGGATTCTATATTGAGGTTGCAACTTGCAAAAAGACATCGCTTTCAGTGCGAGGTTTTTAAGAAACAATTGGGACACGTTTCAACCCCCCTCAAGCTAAAGGCTACGTCTGAAAACCAAGAGCACAACTTAAGGTAATAAATGTGTGAGCTTGTTGAAAGCACCTACATATGTTTAATGACTGTCGTATACAACTAACGCACTCATACATTATATTGACATAGAAGAAATAAACTTGTAAAGTAGTCTCCAGTAGCGTAAAAGCAAAGAATGTGTTTTATCAAAGAACGGTTTCTTCTATTTTCATTGTGTAATGATTGAAAGTTGAAACGCCGGAGTCTAGGCTGCGGTATGCGGTGTCTTTTTGTGTTGATTCGAATAAATACACAGAATGCAGGAATGCTCGGTTTAAATGAGCATCGAGCGTCTTGTTCTGCGAGGAATTGCTGTGTGCTTTCTTATTCTCCTTATTATCATAGGCAGAGGGTCGCGATATGGTTTCGCAGTTCGTTCGTATGTGCGCGGCATTATGCTATTTGCTTGATTGTAGTGACATTTTTTGCCACGTGTTTGCAGCCGTTGCTTTAGTCAGTCGGAGCGATTGATGTTGAAACGGTTTTATATTTCAATGAAGCATATCTTATTTCGTATATATAAATATAAGTTTTTCACTTTTCCAAAAATGTGTGTGTCATTAAAAGTATAAATAAAGTTTTTCGATACTTAGTACTGCGTTGATGAATAATGATGAGGAAATAATATAGCGGTGGTTTCATCGACGTATATATTGTTAGTTATTTTTGTTGTTCGATTAGTTAAATCGTTTTAAGAAAACGATTTAAAAGTTCATTTTTTCTCTGAAGGTACCAGCTTAATCATTGGTTTAAGCGATAATATATTACAGGGGCTAGACGGAGATGGCAGGTTAGATTTAAAGAAGCTTAATCTTGTGTTGCTTCGGGTGAGTATTTGGAATCCCAGCTAGGATAAATGTTTGTTTGTTGTAGCTACGAACTAGTTATATTTATACATTTCAAACATTAATGCACAAAAGGGGATAGCGGGTGACTCACTGCGGCGCCAGCCCTTTCGCCGTAACCTTTCGCGAAAGTTAGTTGAAATAGGCTCAGATTTGCAAAAATTAATGAACATTGCAGCAAAAATTGAGCATAATTCTGTAGAATTAGAGTCTTTTAAAATTTAAGCCCCACTCGCTCGGATACCAGTTCGGTACCGCGAACCTAGGACATGTATGACTTTAGACTAGTCTGTGCTACAACGTGCGGTTTTCAATGAGATTTTAAGTTTTTGATTTATTTATCTATGGATGGTATGCATGCATTTCGGGCGGAATGTTCTTTATAAAGTGATCCTTTTCAACTAAAGATATGTTGAATTCCGCTAATTGCATTGGTCAATCTGTATTTTTGCTACAACTATGTTTCCCAACGGAATCTAGTTGGAGTTTTTGGTTATAGAGTTTCCTTTATGTTTCCAAAACATTTACCGAAAGATGCTTTATTTTAACATGAATATGTGAATTCAAGTCCTTCCAAGGTTGTACCGCGTCTTACAACACAATTATCATATAAAAATATTTTGGCTGTGTCTATATTGTGTATAGAAACTTGAATAGTGCTCAGTGCCTTAGGCTGTAATCATTCATCGGGCAGACGATGTAACCTTGTGGGGCGTATGTCAAGTGCAGACTGCCGTTTTCGATATACTAAGCCTTGGTATTAGAATGAAATACGTTTTATATTACTTCTAAGTCCGAGACCACTGCTTTCAGAAGACCTTTCATTAAGCTGTTTTTCTAACCATACATGCCTTAACTGATGTTCTTTTTATCAGGTCTCGCATTTAAAATTTTTTATAGATTCGTCATATAGTTGGTCTTTGAGATATGCCAGAAATAGAACCGGGTCAGGACTTTGTGGCTCCGCGGCCTAGTAACAGTAGTGACCAGGTTATGGTAGTGGCTCAGTGAAAAGGCCACCTTCCAAAGCTGCCAATGTGTAAAATTGCTGCGAACCCGTAAAGGAAATAACTTCAGAAATTAGTCCGATATCAAGCAGAAGCCAAGGTATAGCAAACCGTTATGAAGACCCATCAAAAATAGCTTTTCTGTAAGGTCTTATCCAGAGACAAATGAGATGTAAGCTACTTGGATGTGTCAAAGAACCTCATTCGACTGGTATGGAAGACGTTTGAACTTATAACATATACACTGGAAAATTTGGCTAATTGTTTGTGTGGTGAGCTACTGATGCAAAGTCCGTGGTTTACACAACTGGCAAAGCGCCCACTTTGGCTTTTTTGGCAGTTTGTTTTCTGAAGTATCTTTGCTGCAACATGAGATGTCCATCGCCTTGCACAAGTGAACACAAAGTGCAAAAGATAAAGAAAAAAGCTTAAGAAGATCTAGTTTTACATATGTTGGGATTACACCCTCAGATTTGGGATACAAGGATGCGAATTAGACACCGTTTCATGTAAGTACAATGTTGAGTTAAAGTTCACAAATATTAGGCAGGATGACATGAATTTAGGCCACGATATAATGACCTTGTGGTCAAGAACCTGATTTTCTTCTGTACTGTGCCTGTGCGGACAATTTATTTGTGCAATACGCCAATATTTCGGGTACCTTAACATTTAAATCCTAAAAAATTGTGATCAAAATTAATTGAGCGAAAGAGATATTATCGCTATTACAAGCTTTATCATAATGGGCAGTGCCGTTAAATACAAAATGGTTGATGATTTGGTATACTGCTATTTTTATGCTGTTAATGTTTCGCTAATGCAATTTGCAAAGATAAAGGAATACGCGGTTAAAGCGAAGTATCCTATTCTATGTCTGTCAATTCCCTATTCATTTTGCTGTGCTAAGCTTTGGGTAAATTGCAGTATAAATACTATATACATATCTATAGATATATATTTACTATCAATGATTTGTACTCTATGGTACTCATCTGTGTTTTTGTCATGTTTCATAGTAACATATTTGTTAAACGTAACAGTGAATTAATATTAATCTATATAGTGGTAACAATTTGAAATGTTAGTTATTTTGCGTTGTGTTTAACTTTACTTACACGGCTAGCGGAACTAACTGCAATACAACATGCACAGTTGTGCGCATAAAGGTTGGTCAGGACCGTTTGAGACAGGACCAATAAATAACTTTTACAAGCGTGAAATCGTGTCCGTAAAATTACTGAATCTTACGATGCGCTCAAGCCGGGTCTCTCTAAATCAGCAGCTCAGCAAGCTACGCATGGTACAATATATTTTTAGTTCGACGTCGGGCCTCCAAGACAAATTCCTGGGTATGACCGAGATTATGCACCACAGAGTTGTACGCGTAGTGCGTTGATTCATAGGTTATGCAGAATATTGTCAGCATTGCAGTATTCCGTCATTTTGTCTTCGTCAATGAATAACATCCCGAACCGTTCTGGACTGAGAGGTTTACATTTGCGCATTTTCTGAGCTACGCGCGCTGACGGTCCACCACCCAAACTTTCACAATCATTGTTTTGTCAAAAATTTTGACTACCACTTTGCTGAAACGTTTGAGTAATTACAGGTTGTTATAGATTTGTTAACATTCAATTTGTATACAAAATATCGCATCCAAGTGAATTTGGTGAATCCTGAATCTAAGGTGAGACACTACTGATTTAGTCTTTTCGCTTCAAGTCTCGTCCTGGTCTTATCTGAAACCAGGCTAATCCCATTACTAAAAGGCTGCATTAAAACCCATGACCATTATCTTGTTAGAATAGCAAACTTTGTAGCGCAATAATACGAACAGTAGTTACACTGAGGACGTTTCATTCCGCTAAATTGGACGCGTTGACGATGTGTTGCTAAGTGCACTGACGCTCAGACTGACATCATAATGAATAAATAAGCCAAAATCAAATAGAAATCCGTTTAAAATAGAGACAGTCGTGAAACTTATGCTAATCATATTAACGATTTGAAAAAAAATTGGTAAAATTAGTTATATATTGGCGATGTTTTCTGTACAAAATTTGACGCTAATTTCCAGTTATATAGATTATTTGCAATTTTTGTATAACTTATATCGTGTGAAGACCTAGTAGCTTGACAGATATTTCAGATGTTTTCGTTAGATATCGAATTATAGAATCTTGTCAAGTACTCCTCTCTGGAGTATCATGGTAAGTTTTTAACCTCTCGAATAATGGTATAATGTTTTGTGTCTCTAAGCGTTAGGCTAAGGCTGAGCCTACGTCTAAAGCCTAAGATTAGAGTCTTAAGCTTGGCTAGGGCTCACAGTTAAACTATCAATTTTCGCCCTGTAGCACTCATTCATGTTCCACCGCCACCCACTCAATTACGGGATCCAAATTGCATACGGTGAACGCTGTTTTCAACTTCGAACACAAAAGTTAGTACGTATGTCTGTTCATAAATATTAATTATTGGTTAGTTATCGATTTATCATAACCGTTCCTGTCATTTGATGACTGGATGGAGATCAACATTGTGAATCAACGTGTGCCTCTATCGAGATGACATTAAATCGCATCATTCTCGAATGTAGCTGAATTGTTATTGCATAGTATAATAGAAAGTGTTGAGCTTCAATCAAATGAATGGACATGTTGATAATGCGAAGGCAGGTCGGTTCCTGTCACAAAATATCTCGTAATCATAGTTTCTTGCTTATTTGTTTTCGTAATTGACGCGTTATAAGAACTGTTTGAATTCACCTTAAATATGTGCGGTTTATGTCCGGTTGCCGGCCGCATAGACAGCGACGAATTATATGATAAGAGGAATAAAGGAAAAAGTAGCACGCATATTCAAGAACATTGAGTGACATGTAGGGCATTCAGGCGTGAAATTTTCCCGCAGCATAAGAGCCTTAACAACTTAGCTACCTTACGGAGCGGTTTGCAGCACTCAATATAAATATTTCACCCCGTTCAACTGCAGATATTTGTAGGGATTCATCTCTAGGTACGTACCGACGTACACGATCAAATATTTGCGTTTATTGCGCTAACAGGGTGTGAAACAGATTGTTTCTTTTTTCTTTTATTGAGCGGAGCGAAGCAAAGCGTTTTTTGAGGGGAGCGAGGCGAAGCCGAGCGAAGCGTTTTTATTTTCTGTCTGGGAGTAAAAAGGTCGATGTCCGTTTTGTTAGTTCGTTCGTTCGATCCGACCGATCTCAAGAACCACTGAACCGATTTTAAAACTTTTTTGTTTGAAAGCCTATCATGTCAGAGTGTGCACCCGATATTTGGGATTAAAAAATTTTGAGTGGTTAATTAGTAATTAGCTAATTAGTTAAGCTTATGTAGCTAAAATAGAGAATTTTGCAATATTTGTGTTATTTATTGAAATAGAATCGTTTCGATTAAACCATTATAGGGTTTTTGGGTCGAAGAATTTAAATATAATATTTTTACCAATGATAAAGCCCTATGCTCCTGGGCTTGCCATCCCGGGGAGGGCGGGGGGTCCCCCCCGAGAATCGCTGCCTCCCCCCCCCCCCGGCCGAAGGCCCCCCCCGAGAATTTTGGTGCCCCCCGGTTCGAATTTTGACCCCAAAAAACTCTGAGCCAATATTTATTTGCGATATTTTTTGGGCCAAATTTCATACTTTCTGAGTAAAAATTTCAAATTTTCGCCCTGCGGGGCAGCGCCTCTTACCAGTTTACCTAAATCCATGGTTCCATCGATCGTCACTTAATTAAGTAAGAGCACTTATGTATGTAAAAAGCTCACCAGATAAAGATGACGATCGATAATCGCGACAAACAAGGTTTTTTAAAAAATTGCCCCCCCCCCCGGTTCATGCCCCCCCGAGATTTTTCGCCCCCCGGTTCGGCCCCCCCCGAACTTGACCGGCCCATAGCAACCCCAGTGCCCTATGCAATGTAGTTATTTGAAGAACATAAAATTGAGTACATTCGTAATGCTACAGCCCAAGCTCCGCTCACAAATGTAGTTCCACTACCGACTAGGATTTTCTGTCTGGGATTAAAAAGGTCGATGTCCGTCCGTTCTTTCGTTCGGTCCGACGGATCTCAAGAACCACTGAACCGATTTTAAAAAAACTTTTTTTGTTTGAAAGCCTATCATGTCAGAGTGAGCACCTAATATTTGGGATTAAAAATTTTGAGTGGTTAATTAGTAATTAGCTAATTAGTTAAGCTTATGTAGCTAAAATAGAGAATTTTGCAATATTTGTGTTATTTATTGAAATAGAATCGTTTCGATCAAACCATTATAGGGTTTTTGGGTCGAAGAATTCAAATATAATATTTTTACCAATGATAAAGCCCTATGCTCCTGGGCTTGCCATCCCGGGGGGGGGGCGGGGGGGCCCCCCCGAGAATCGCTGCCCCCCCCCCCCGCCGAAGGCCGCCCCCGAGAATTTTGGTGCCCCCCGGTTCGAATTTTGACCCCAAAAAACTCTGAGCCAATATTTATTTGCGATATTTTTTGGGCCAAATTTCATACTTTCTGAGTAAAAATTTCAAATTTTCGCCCTGCGGGGCAGCGCCTCTTACCAGTTTACCTAAATCCATGGTACCATCGATCGTCACTTAATTAAGTAAGAGCACTTATGTATGTAAAAAGCTCACCAGATAAAGATGACGATCGATAATCGCGACAAACAAGGTTTTTTAAAAAATTGCCCCCCCGGTTCATGCCCCCCCCCCCGAGATTTTTCGCCCCCCGGTTCGGCCCCCCCCCCCCCCCCGAACTTGACCGGCCCATGGCAACCCCAGTGCCCTATGCAATGTAGTTATTTGAAGAACATAAAATTGAGTACATTCGTAATGCTACAGCCCAAGCTCCGCTCACAAATGTAGTTCCACTACCGACTAGTATTTTCTGTCTGGGATTAAAAAGGTCGATGTCCGTCCGTTCTTTCGTTCGGTCCGACGGATCTCAAGAACCACTGAACCGATTTTAAAAAACTTTTTTTGTTTGAAAGCCTATCATGTCAGAGTGTGCACCTGATATTTGGGATTAAAAATTTTTGAGTGGTTAATTAGTAATTAGCTAATTAGTTAAGCTTATGCAGCTGAAATAGAGAATTTTGCAATATTTGTGTTATTTTCTTGAAGTAGAATCGTTTCGACCAAACCATTATAGGCTTTTTTGGGTCGAAGAATTCAAATATAATATTTTTACCTATGCAATGTAGCTATTTGAGGAACATAAAATTGAGTACATTAGTAGTGCCACAGCCTAAGCTCCGCTCACAAATGTAGTTCCACTACCGACTAGTGATTCATTTATTCCGAGTGCTCAAGTCGTTTGCATCTGTAACGTGCATTCTATTTGTTCCGGAGCCATTATGATGGCTTTTACTTATATTCCACCACAGTATCATTTGTCAATCTAGATCCGAGAATCCTCGATATCCTGTAGATCGACTAACATTACAAAAATTTTCAGCAGATCCGTTCTAGTCTAGTTGTGTAGAACTGTTGTTATTAACTTTTAAGCTCATAATTACCGAAACTATGCAATACAGCTTAGTGGGAGTATTCTGGATTAAATGTGTGCTGTACCGATCTCATTTAGGTCCGGTCTTGTCAGAAATTCAACTTGGGTTAAATTCGGGTTCAAGGATGGTCCCAAAATGTCGTGGCATGTCATGTTCTGTCCGCGTGCAGTGCAATACTCCGCATAATCCCAGCGTAAGCGTTAATGGACCTAGCTATAATCAATGATAATGCTCGTGTAGTACGTGCTATAAGCATGGTAAAACACAAAATATACTGCAACGGGAGATATTTTTGAACATCTTTTACTGTTTTCATTCCAGATATTTTGTGCTGCTCATGCAGCGTATGTATCTTGATTGACTGCAGTTGGGTCGGGTTTTCGAGTTGTTATGTGTGAAAATGCGGACCCGATGCAGTCCGTAGGCTGCTGGGATTAGCTGTGAGAATATTCACTATGGTGTAGTTTTCCACACTACTAGCCGTATGATATGTATATAAGTTTTCCACCAAGGCTGAAAATGTGCAATAATAGAACTTCTAGCTATTTTTTAACTATTTGCTTAACCTTTGCTTGTAGTCACTAAAACAACGGGTGGAAACTTTCAAGTTTTTTGGACTTAGTAAGCTTGTCTTACCACTAAACCAAAAACATGAAACAACATTAAAATGAGACTTAATTCATAGGATAATGGGGGTGGCATTCTAAGTTAACGAAACCTGTTTGCCATACTGCTTGTATTCATTTTCATTGTAGATCAATATGTTGTCCATTAACGTATTGGTTCCGTGAGGACTGGCAGTGCAATGTAAGATAGAAATTACGAATACATATGGTCAGCCTAAACACTTTAGCCTATGTTTGTCTTAATTGAGTTTGTCTACGAAACTATAATAACTTGTTTCAGATTGCTTTGAAGTTAATGCGCCTAATCATTTAGCTCAATTCGCTGCCTCGAAAACAATCGGTTTAATACCATCAGTGCCAGGTAATTGTCGATCTGCCCAAGGGTTACTTAACTCTCAATCTCAGGAGCTTTCTAGTAATAATTTTGATGATTCTCAAGAAGTCGGCAATAATTCCTTGAACGACAATAATACACGTGCTAATGCTGATAGCGGATTTAGTGGTGTAACCACAGTAAACGGCACAGACAGCTCACATTTGGTTCCATGTTCATTTGTTATTGGTTCGACGAAAACTCGCATTGTCCCGGAATCTACTGTGACTAATTCGTCGATAGATTCTACACGCTATAATAATTGTACAATAAATCCAGTTGAAATGGAGAAACCTTGTGACGGTACTTCCACGACCGCGAATATCCGAGTTGCACAAACGTACGTATACCCTGCGACCGTAAACGAAGCATGCGATCAAGATAACGAGCACCAGCAAATAGCACCACAAAATAATGCTACACGTACACTGGGCGAAGATGACAATGCTGATGGTGATGGTAAATCGACTAAAATCGATTCCTATCATATCAACGATGTTACTGAAGCTGTTATCGTTGCAAAAGCTTCAGGCGTCGTAGCATTTCCGTATGTAATAAGTAATAACGATGCAGTCATCTGCCATGGCAACACTGAATCAACAGCTGATAACGTAAACCGCTCATCTGAACAACCTCAGCAAGCAGCTGCAAACAGTTGTGTCAATGGTGTAAGCAAAAGAGCCGACGTGTCAGATAATAGTGGTGAAAACAGTATAGATTCGGCCATTGCGAACAACAATTGTGTAACGCAACTGTTACCTTCTGTATCACCGGCCGACGTTGACGATATTCCTCTAATCGATTCCAGTGAAGCTGAAGCGCAGCCGGACACAATGACAATATGGCACGGAAGTCAAGTCATGTACAACAATAAATATATATACGCCGGGCAGTCGATTAAAAAGCTGAGCAATGCTGGAACGGTTGTTTTTGGACCGGTTGAACCTAAACCGAAAGCCGGCGGAATTGATGTTGCCAGTGGCGGTGCGCTCAAAGGCAACGATGCGGTGTCGTCGGCGTTTGTAAGACAGCAGCTTGATCGAGGTAAAGCAAACGGTGATGCTAATTACTAAGATTGGGCTGTGAAGCAGATGGTATGCGTCTGGTTTCTGAAGCAAACGGTGACGATTATTGCAAAACATTTTTACACTAGTAAACGTAATAAATTACAAAAAGTGAGCTGAGCAATTATAGGTAAAGTATCTGGTATCACGTTTTAGACAATTGATGTCAAATTCACTATACAAAAACTAGCTAGAGAAAGATTTGCTAATTAATTAGAAATATCAACCTATTTGCCAACTCATTAGCACACATGATAAAATCATAGAGCTTTAAAAGTCACATATTTTTGATCAGCGACATCAAAACCCGCTAGGGCAAAAATCAGCAATTTGGTGGTGATTTTATAATTTCCATAAAATTATCTAATTAGCATATACGGCCAAATTTCAGAACTTCAGAAATGTCGTATTCGTGATCAGCGACAAAACACCCCCGTGTGTGTTTTTTCATTTTTTAGCACATTGAAATTTTTCAAAAAATTAGTTAACTAACTAGCATGTTTTAATATCTTCTAGTAGTAATAAACGCCAGATTCGTAACCAGCACGGCAACATGTCGTAAACGCATCAAATAATACCTTTGCACTAATTATTGAAAAATAAGCAATTTTTGTTTGAAAATGCTAAAAAATAGGCTAACACACATAACTAATTATTTAATAAGTACTTAACTAAAGCTAATTTTGAAACAAAATACCTCTTGCACTTGAAGGTTTTTAGGTCTTTCAAACAATTTTTTAATCGGCCCAGTAGTTATTGAGGGGTTCATGGAAAATAAAGTAAAACTGTGTTACGCAAGCATGTGCGACCAATATTTAAAATGTATGATATTTACTGCTATAAGTTTATTATTGCTATGAATTTATAAGATATTGTGTCTTCTTTAGTTGCAAATGCCTGGATTCATCAATAGCTAGTTTTGGAAGTCTATCATTGCGATGGTATGTATGGTCATATTATGTCCTTTAGTTTCAAATGTCTGGATTTATCAGTAGCTATGTTTTAGAAACTTACATCGCGTCAAAATGCAAAATCTTATATCGCCTTTTTATTTTCCAAAACTTGGATTTATCAATCGCTACTTAGGTGACACGGAGTTGGATCAATATGTTTTATGTATAAGCTTAACTAAACACAACACAAGCTGTTGATGGAACTATTCTTCGGGCTCTATTTACGGGTTATTATAAATTTGATGCATTTTGATCACAAATACCAAACTGTCAACGCTCAAGTATTACGTACTGTATGTGAACATGATTATGGTTTGTAGCGTTTTGTCAAAAGTTAGCCAATTTATATAACCTAATTTTTTCTCATCGTCTAATGGTGCTGGCTGCACGGGCAGATGCAGGACACCTGGTCACTACTATGACATCCCATACTCGTTTGAATTACTTTTTGGTCCTCCACAAGAGTGGTCAATATTTTTAATTTTAATGCATGTTGAAATGTTTTCTCGTATTTATGCTGTTTTTATGTTTGGTGTATTTTTATATATTAGTGATAGGCGTTACCATGTTTTACCAACAAACTGCATCGATAATCTGACCAGAATATTTTTACTGACGTATTGGCGGATTTCTATACTAAGTGCACAATTCTTTGTTAGTTGCTAGCTGAAAGCAAAACTTCAGTATAAATAGATGATTCACTAACAACAGTCGTGGATATGCAATAAATAACTGCAATAAT
Source organism: Trileptium ribeirensis (assembly GCA_030248225.1). NCBI lineage: Eukaryota > Metazoa > Nematoda > Enoplea > Enoplida > Thoracostomopsidae > Trileptium > Trileptium ribeirensis. Next base: position 42,645 of record JASANE010005143.1, on the reverse strand, counting down.
GATTTTACAAAACTATTTTAGTATTTGGGGCTTGACCATTTTGCTACTAGATATTGTGAAAAATCTATATTGGTGATAGTAGCTCGCTTTAGCATATTGCCATCAAGCGCGATAATATGAAACAATTTATTTCGCAGTAACAATGGACAATTTCTAAATACAGGATTTTATTTATGGTTGGGAAAGTTTTGTTTTGCTCTGAGCTGCCGTACAAACTGCGACGCCGAATTCGAATTCTTGTTCGTTTTAGGAATGTTTCTATTACCGGTCACATTTTAACAATTTCGATTATGAGTTGTAATCCAGGCTTTGGTAAGCCTACCTGCTGGCCGATGATACAGTTGTTGTCCCGGGCGACCTTGACAATGCTTTATTTATTGGCCAATGTTTTAACATTGTGTACTGATTCAGTGATGTTTGTGGCATAAAAATACATTCATACGTAATTATGTACTGCATTTAATTTTGATTGTTATTACATTTGCTCAGTTATACTACAGTCAATTTGATATGTTTTGACTAACGATCGTTGCACTATCCTGCCCTACATGTGACCTGTTTTTGGTGCAAGCCTTGATTGCGAATCTAAACACAATATAATAAGCCTTAGTGGATAGGACAAAAGAGTACTGATTTGTTATATCGTTTTAATTTTAAGGTGTATAGTGACTATAAATGATAATGTAATAAGATAAAATGGAATGCTCCAGCTAGAAACTGGTACGGTGCCTACTACAACACTGCTTATGAATATAAGTGTCTGGATTTTACTTCACAAACATTTTCAGAGGGAAGACCCACTGTTTTTAGTGACTGACTAGAAAAATTGATTTATATATAGAGAATTCACGTAACATCTTTTATGTCCTCCCGAAATTTAAATTACTTGGTTTTGATTGCACCTGGAAAACTTCTACTTGCGTGCAATTTATTAACACGCACCAATTTTCGAATACTTTGTTTAGCGGCCTCACTTTTTTATCGACTCCTTCCACACCTGAAGAGCTTGCGACACCCCTAAATATTTTCATTGTTTTGGAAACAGAGTTGTTATGAAGACAACATGCTACGTATCAGTTGTACAAAAGAATTAGGGACTGAAATATCAGATAATATGGCAGTGTTGTAGTTATTAAATTAATGATAGCTAAACAGTGAGATTCGTAAAAGCATACTCTTTCCAGCTCAGTATCAATGTATGTTTATTTTGTGGCATTTATCTATTTAATTTTTTATCAAACTAATCAATATTTGCTTAAATCCAGTAATTGTCAAAGTTTGCGAACAAGTGTTGTCATTGTGCCATACCGCCATGCAATATGTATGTGTGTTAGTGAAACTGATATCGATACTGGACAGGGACAATTATCATCCGTTTCCACATTTTCTCGATTGTAAAGTTTAAAAGAAATTAATTATATACAATGTGTATTTATTGGAAATACCTGTATTTTATATAAATTTTAAGGCAGCACTTCTTAAGGTTCAATTAACACACAGCGGTAGAAATTAGATTTTTGGAAAGAGAAAATTTTGTGGTAAAAGTGGACTTTTTGTGATTTGAGCAGTTTTTTTGCTGCAAAAAGTAAGTTTGTAGTTAGGAAACCTGAGCTTTAGCAACGTTTAGCTGCGTCACATAACATCAATAAAATAATGGTTGAAAAATTATAAGTCGTTTGGTCTCATGACTTGCATGCATGTCGCTTACTGTTTTGTGTGGACATTTGGTCCCACAATATCTTGCTCTTATGTGTCTTATATTTATCGTCGGCATTATAAGTATTTTGTATTTTTAGCACATGTACCCGGATATTTGTATTCTGTATACTCAACGTAAAAGTTATACCATTTTGTTTCATTTTACTCATGTTCATGTTTATTAATCTGTGTAGCGGGGTATCCATAATTAGCTATCTTCGCATGTTTAAGGTCGTGTTCACGCATTCGATCCGACTAGCGGTCACGTCATATTGGATACGAGCAAAGTCAGCACATACTGAGTGCTGTCTATGTTGTATGCATTATTTTACACCGCAGTATCCTATTTGAATCACAAAAGAAATTGTGGATAGTGTAGGATCGGATGCAATTTGATCACGGCCTAACAGATGCATAGATGTTATGGCATATTTCGACGGTATTGAGTGGAACGAGGTTGTAATTTTTTGAAATCATTCTTATTGTAATCATTATTAACTTTACTCGGCCATTTATATCAGTATATTTCCGTGGCAGACAGAGTTAATCTTAATACTCTTAGCATTATTTTTCCTAGAATCTTCTTAAAATTGTGGATAGTGTAGGATCGGATGCAATGTGCTCACGGCCTAACAAATGCGTAGATGATACAATAACGCATGTTTCGACGGTATTGAGTAGCAAGGGGCTATGATTTTTTTAGTGCATTCGTTAATTATTATTAACTTCACTCGGCCGCGCATATCAGTATATTTCAGTCCCAAACAGAGTTTATCTTGATACACTTATTGTTTTTCCTAGAATCTTCCCAGTGCAAAAATAGTCAGCATTCAAGATACGTGTTAATTTTAGTGCCATTCGGCTCAGCTCAACGAGAAGGTTTAGAAAATATATATTTCGGTCGTATTTGTTAGAATTTCTTTCAAAATTGTGCACCTTTAATGGTGCACTAGCCCCGAAGAATTATCTCAGGAGATGTATAATTTTATATATATCATTGGAACTGCATTGATAAGCTGACTGTGGTGGTGTAAAATCTAGCTAAATCGGTTCAAGGTTAACGTCTTACGCTTTCACATAAATGAGAATAGCCCTTTTTAAGCCATTTGCCTAGTCATCTGATTTTCACACCTTTCAACACAGCCTGTTAATTTAGTTCGAATAATATATCAAATTATAAGTGTACTGAGAATTTTTTCACGACCATCCGTTTCGGTATCATTGATATATTGCGCGAAAAATAGTAGCAAATACGGTAATATTTCTTGTATTATGGTCTCAACAATGTCTACGCCTCATGCACAATAGTACCGAGCCGACCGTATACACATTCTGCCTGCAGTGGTGGTGTAGATCGGGCCATGTATAAGGTGAATGTTCAGTGGTGACGGCAGTATGTATGGCTATCACGCTTATAGTTGCCCCTGCAGTGTCAACCTTTACCGGACAACATTGACCGAGCTGTTTCTAGCTGTAAAAAAGCAGTGTTTGTGCAATCGGCATGCAAGTTGCAGACATTGTTGCCCCATACCTCTACCATCAGGTGTCCATTCATGCATGTGTATGTATTATAATAGAGAATGTGCAGCATTTGTTATTCTAGATTTGGTCATAATTGCCTCAGGTGACCATACATGTATAAACCGTTTATCACCACTCGTAGTTTTTAGCTTTGACGGTAATTGTCGCATGGGTTATTAGGAATTGCTTTGTAATTTAGGACAGAACTAGACTGTATTGTAGTTGATTCCATCGTTGGCTGAGTGTTGATGGGTATCTGTGTGCATTCACCCATTCCTGATATTGTTTTAGTGTTTTCTGCTTTTTCTTCATCGTCGTCTTGCTACTCTAACCCGAAACTCATCGATACTCACCGTCCAACTTGATGCCAATATGTTTCTGTTTATGTGTGGAAACAGTTTGGTTCGCGACTTTCTTCTCCGTTTCAAATTTTTTCTACCGCTTGTAATAACGGTATCGGTATTGGTGGTGGTTGAAAAATGCCAATATACCGATAATCTGCCAACTCCTGCTGTGTATGTATTGCTAATGTTGTTTTGTGGGGAGCATGTACATATTGTAATCACCGTTGCACGCTTAAGGTATATGTGATCCTTACTGTTACTATAGCACATGAACTGAGTATGTCGTTATAACCTTTGCACATATTAAGTATATATAGATGGAACCATCCCACAAATATCGTAGTTTCTCGCGCAATGTATACAACGGCTTGCGGTATCAATAGTGTGGTAGCGCAAGCATGCGTAATGTGTATAACTGATGCACACATTTTGAAGTGAAACCAGCATAATTTGAGAACAATGTCAACGTAACCGTTTGTATAGGGGGTGTTTCGCGGCGTCTAGTTGTCATGAAGAATTTAATTGACTTCATTAGTATTTCCGAGTTTTACTATTTATTTATAAGTTTTACTATTTATAGTTTTACTATTTATCCTATATGCCGCAAATAAAAGGCGATTGTATTGTAGTATATATGCTTTTGTTTCTGATGATCTTGATTCATGTATAACTGTAGTTGCTTGCACCACCGTATGGTAGCTGCACAATTTTTAGTTTGCTTTTAATTTTACCTTTACTTTACTTACGTCAGCATTTTTGCTGGATATTAAAATATATAGGGTCAGTTTTGATGACGCATGCGTTGATATATAGTTATTTAGTTATTGGTCATCATATGGTGCAACATTTCGCCTTATACGACGTTGACGCTATACAGGATCCAGCATGTGGAAGCTTTGCTCGCCATTTGTCTACACCGTACCATCCTGTGATGTACACTAAATACTTACTCTATAAAACACGTGTATGAGACACTATCCACTGATTATAGTGTCTGCAACTACCTACTCATCGAAAAATTAGCGATTAAAGATGCGTGCGAGTAGAATTTTGTGCCCACGGGTTCACGCGAAAATTGAAGGTTTGTCCAGTGTCATTAGGCCCGTATCCGCGGGTTCAAGAGATGATTTAAGCCGCTGTGAAGCACAAAAATTGCAAAACTGTATCGGGGGCTTTGGAAGTTTATCATTAATAGACTTCAGATTCATTATAGTGGATTCTTTACAGGTGGTATTCCCAGCCCAGGCTACACGAGGTAGAAACTGACCATTTTTCATCACTCGCCCACTGACATCCAACTTGCCATTATAATGAAGGATTTTCCTTAAGGAAATTATGGAATTGTCATAGTGCCAATTTAATCGCTTAGTTTTCGGACGAATATCCAGTAACACAACTTTATTATAGTGACATTCCCAGCCAGGCTACACAAGTTAGAAAGTGACCATTTTACAGCACTCGCCCACTGCCGTCCAACTTGCCATTATAATGAAGGATTTCCCGTTTAAGGAAATTATGGACCTGTCATAGTGCCCATTTAATAAATCTCTTAGTTTTCGAAAGAATTTTTAGTAACACAGCTTTAACACGGTTCCGACCTAACGAAACTTTGAACATCGCTGAAAAGCAAACAAGTTATGTCATTTCGATGACAGCGACCTAATAAAGGGAACCACGAGGTGACAATTATCGACAGCAAGTGCTAAAAAGATCCTAGATATGTCAGGACATGACTCTAAATGGGACCAGTGTCTTTTTGAATCCTGTAACTAGACCGATACACCTATTCAATTCGACAATACCGCTGACTGCTGAACATACAGTATTAGGCACGTTACGGGTAGCTAGTACCCGCTGGTCAGGGAATAACCGGAACCGGAACCTGGTCTTCGAAATTTATATATAGTAAAACAAATGATGGAAGAAATTAAGGTATAGTGGATTTAAAATGCATTAAAAATAACTTTTACATTAAACTTAATGTATTGCGATGGTATTATTGCCTTTCTGAAACTTTAAAGAGACCGAGGAAGCTAATAATGTTTATTTATCGATCAAACATGTCGGTTTTTGGACATTCAGAGCAAAAAATGTCTTCCACTATACACCATTGCGTATACTGCGTCAAATTGTATATGCTTACAAAGCTTGGAGCACTTTCGCTGGAGTGTAGAATACACACTTTCGCTCTGTCTCCAGTCGCCTACCCTTACTACACATACGTTTGTTGCATGTTCTTCTCTAGGAAACTTAAAATTATTGGTTTATATGATTCTAAGAGAAAATAATAGATAGAATTTAATTTTCTGATCAGTGGTCAGAGACACTGTTTAGGGTAGCGTTGGACAAACAGGGCCCGTCAATTAAATGATAGTGATGATAACTTTCTAATCAGAATACTATAAATGAGACACACTGTGATGCTGCTCGCACAGTTTCAACAAATACAGTTGCCAAGAAAGCCGTTTCTAGCTGCGTTGCAGATAACGTTAGTTTACTTCAATTTAGACTGATTTACCAAGTTTACAAGCGCACTGGCGGGTGCTTGACGCAATTTATGTTAACCAAGCATACCCTAAGTACTTCTGCGTAAGCCATACTCTGTTACCGAGTTGGACCGGTTTAATTCAAATGTATCCCACAGACTCCTGGATGTGTAAAATAGCTGCTACAAGCATCGACCTGGCTTTTATTTAACAAACTCCTGCAGGTTATTATGAAACATTCCTGCTCAAATTATGTGCCCTACTTACGTTTCACACGGCAAATTAGTTAGTGAATCTTTTCTTTTGCTTGGTTGTATTGGAGCTTGATCATTGTATAATATATATTACATATGTTTAGCTTACAGGATGAAGCAAAAAACGTGGAAAATTTCAAACAAAATTTTTAAACCGGAATTCCGGTTCCGGTATGGTTTTTACCCTTTGCCGGAGCCACAACCGGAACACGATTTTCGCCGGAACCGGAATTCCGGTTACTCCATGCCGCTGGTATATCCGCTACTTGCACGCTCAATATTTGTGCCCATTAGAATTCCTTCCCACGGGTAGCCTTACTCGCTCATAGATGTCGCAAGTACATTTTACAAAACACATTGCATAAAATGTTATTGGGGTAGCTAACACCATATAACTTTCAAAAATTTTATGGTGTACTACACCATGCAATTAGCTACAATAGACAATTTATGTAGGGTAAACTCGCTTGATATGTGACCACTTTGGATAGTCTAAAGTTTAAAACCTAGCCATATAAACACAGGCATCACTGTCCTACATCCATCAAAAGAATACTAGGGGGAACCATTAAAATTTTTCGCCTTATCATAGAACATTCGGCATTTCAGCTTGGACAATATCTTTTCCTCATCTTTTAATAGTTCAAATATAAGTTTTTAGGTATTCTTGATGACTATGTTCCGAATATGTTAATAAAATACTATATATCTTCAAATACCGTCGGAAACACTACGGAGGTCCCGACAGAGACACCTCGGTGGGCAAAACTTCTGTATGAGGGTGTTTATATCGTAAACACCCCGTTAGTATCGTTGCGTTCACTTATCATGCATTATGCTAATAGCGTAATGGTATATGACGAGACACCAGACATCATTGCATGAATTGAATACTTTGACATTTACTTAACGCATGTTATTGCGCAGCATATTGAAGCAAAGCTGTTAGGCAGTGTTTTGTATACCTAACCCACCTGGTGCCAGCTAAATACAAATCCAGGCATATTAAGTAGTTTTAGTTTAAGACATACATTGTTACTTCCTCTATGTTCAGGCCGCGAAGCTGATTTATTATGAACATTATAATAGCCGTGACAGAAAATGAGAATGTTTAATATCATCCATGTAAGCCATAGTCAAATTTTGGAAGCAAAACTGTACTGTACCAGTGAATCGCTGTTTCTGTTGTGGCTTTGACGCTATAGTGGAATACGAACATCTAAGCCGAAATCCTGCAGACTAAGCCTATCGGACGCTTTGTTAAATTTGTTATTTGAACTTAAAGTGATTTTATATAAAAAATGCGTATACAAGGGGAATCTGACATACACGAAATCAATTTACCCATTGTTGTGGTTTTAAATCTGCTGTATTTTTAATACAGTGGCTTTTACACGCGAATGTGTTGCACCTCGGAATCTCAACCTCTCGCTACCATGAAATCCTGGATACGGTGCTGTACATACATACATGACGAAATAGATTTGCTCTTTTACATCTGTGTTTTTGTCAAAACTGATTGTAACGTGAATTTTATACAAATCGAAATGCGTTACTACAAAATGTCAATAAAGTATAATTAATGGTTACCTTTATTTTCTGACCTATAAATCACTCAATACAGTGTCTGTGTTTATTTTTGGAGCGTTTAATTTTATCATCGGCTGTACATACCCAAGTAGTGAATGTAATTATATGTTTACAAATAGTCAGCTGATAAATTAGCACATGTTCGAAATATTGGTGGAAACTGATACTAACAATCTGGTTCTTTTTCATTATCTCCCCAACCCGCATTTGCCCAAACATGGTCAGATTCAGGATATTTTGATGTTTTTCTGATCCTCGAGACCTCCCTGATTATTTAGACCAAACAATTGAATTTTTTAAATTCTTGATTTTTCTTAAAAATTGGATTTTACCCACCATTCGACGCAGATTAGCGAGCTGAGTGTAGTGGTGTTATTGGCCCATGAACTTTAGGGTTCTGACATAATGTTAGAAAAAAAGAAGAGGTTAGTGAGGCGACAGCACCCTGACTTAGGCTTAGTACATGGGCCATGGCTTAGCTCGTTAAACCGTGTTAAATGGTGGGCAAAAATTACATTTTTAAGAAAAAATTCGGGTTCCCAAGGGGGGACCCAGAAAAGTCAAAAATTTTAAAAATTCAATTTTTTGGTCTAGGTGATCAAGGGAGGTCTCGAGATCACAAAAATACCAAAATTTCCAGAATTGATCATTTGCGGGCTGGGGGGATAATGGAAAAGAACCAACAATCGCATAAGTTGCAAACCGTTTCCATGATTTAATCCAATTAGACATTAGCTGAAAATACCACAAAACGTACTGTTTAATAATACAAGTGATAGATTATCCTGGCCCATGTCAACTTTAGGGACCGGGTGTTATAACTTTAGAACAGCTTAGATCTGTGAGCGGCAACCCCCGACAGGCTTAGCTCATGGCTCGTATAAGGGATCTTAGCTTAGTATATCGAGAACGGCACGGCATGCATTATACTTCGGCCACTAAAGTTAACATGGGATGATCCTAATGGTTGATAAGCACAACCAAATTGACACAGACATTTTTTAATATCTACGATAAAACCTTTTAATGTTTAATTACGATAAATATGGTGACACATAACACAACAAAGGCTGGTCAGATCAATGTCGGTAAGGGCAAGGAATTTTTGGTTGACACGAACTGATACGGTTTTGAGACGTAGTTTCCTAATTGAACATCTAGACGTATTGTCACTGACACTATTTTCACGGCTTTATGTTTAAACCTAGAAAATTTGCTAATTTTCACGTAATTTTTATTTTATACGTAACATTTTGAGTTTTGAGCACAAAACAATAATTTATTCCTTTTTGACACATGCTGAATGGACTGGGGAGACCAAAATTTACCGTGGAGCCGTGAATTTGGGGAGCCTAGAAGAGGTCGAAATGTCTGAAGACCATCCGTCATTATCTAGACAAACCAGTTGTGTGTACTGTAGTGCCGGTACCTATAATTCTCTACCATATCTTGTGAGGTTGGTGCTGCTCAGTACCGATTCAAATGCAATTCAGCAGAAAAGTTACTGTGGATCGGTAAAAAACAGCTAACTTTTCGTCCAAGGAGATATAGAAAGCGTTACTTATAATCATTTCTTCTTTTCTGAAAAGTGCATAGCCGGCCATCAGTTCGAAAACTGAGGACGGTGGTTGCAAATAAACGGGGCTCAGATTTAGAGTGTATTAGAAGTAATAACATGTTGGATCAGGCCAAAGTAGAGCGGATTTCGCGATCAGATTTTCTTACTTGGGTGCGAAAAATTTGTTACTTATGCATAGAATTTTGGCGCCATGTCACCTGTTACATTGGCCGAAATTTGTAGGTGTTACATATTTGGGAATAAAATTTGTACCTCATTTTTCTTCCGAGTAATGTGGCGTTTACGTTATAAAGTCCCCAACGTTTGGAACCTATGTACACTAGACAGTGTCAGGCACACTGTTTACAACAGGGTGTCTTAGACAACCCCTTCTTGTTAATAAATTTTTTTAAAGGTAGCTAGTTACGGGTATTACCATTTCTCGACAGTGTCAAGCACACCGTGTCTGCTTGCAGTTTTATGTACGGTGTGCTGTATTATTTCACCAGCTTTCATATCGCCTGGATACAAATATCGAGCATTTTAAAAAAACTACACAGCACAGTTGACTAATAAACCGCATACAGTGTCTGTTACGGTTAATTCACGCCAAATTGGTTGCTAAGAGTATTTACGACACTGTAAAAAATGCAGTAGTTTGGGGTGTGTCGTACACCCTCGGCAATTGATTTACAGTATGGGTGTCACCCTGACTGTCTATACGGTAAGGTCGCGACTACAGGGGCACAAAAGTCCGAAACAGCGGGGACACTATACCGCTAACGCCGCATAAATTCAATGCCGACGATTCGACGTCTTTCAGAATAGTATTTCATAATTATGTAGATACTAACAAGCCAATTATAGTTAGTTTTGTAGCTTTTTTAAGTTCAGTCCAGGTAAGCTCGGATGTTCTTGCTGTATGGTGGCTATCATATTAGTTAATTTTTGTATTTATGTTTGGTGTAAAAGTTTTTAGGATTGCAGCTTTCCCAGATACATTAGCCTCTGCTCAGCTTGTCACAGACAGGCCTTATGTTCCACTTGGCTCTTCATACATCACGGCAGGTATGGTTCGGTTCGGTTGTTCATATATCACACCAGATACTGCTGTCCTCGAATTTAAGGCCCAGGCGATATGACCAGAGCTAAACTCTGACTTCTAGTAGAAGTTACAAGGAGCCTAAATTTTAGGCACCATCCGGACCGAAATGTGATCGACGTAGTGTAGAAATTGGTTGGAAACCGACCTCTTCCAGGGGAACTAAATTTTAAAATTTTGGGTTTTATCCAGGGGTAAGAAAAATTTTGGTTACAGAACTATTATCGGGGCGAATCAGGGCTTTCGAACCGTGCATGCGGGACCACCCAACCCTACCTGTAGGTATTTAGGGGCCCTCATCCATGCACTTGCACACATTTTTCTAAGCCTCTAATTATATTCAAAGTTGCCCTATTTCTTTGGTTCCAAAATACCACGGGACACTATACTCATCGTTCCACGGAAAACCGGGGCCACCAACCCCCATGGGTCCGCTCAGGATCCAGATAACCTATTCAGGACAAGAAAATCTATACTAGTCTCCTAAAACGGCCTCTAACAGGCTAAATAATGGTTCTATATAAATATTTCAATTTTCACTAGTTAGCGGCCTGAGATCTGTTCTCAACCCCGGCCGCCCACTACCCTCCATTCTCTAAATATATATAAGTAAAAAAATTACTAAAATCGTAAATTTCAAGCGCAGAAAGCGCTTATATATTTTAAAATCACGGAAAATCTCGCGCAGCTATGTTGTTTACACATGCCTCTGGCACGTTTCCGCTACGAGGCAGCCTATACCAGTGCTGCAGCGTTTCCTTTTCATCGTGGCCACATCGGTAGGCCGATATATGTATATCGTTTCTTGTTTTGTTTATTCGCGCGAAATTTTCAAACAATTTAGTGCATAGCAGCGGTAAGCCTTAAAGCGGGGGACGCCCGGATAGACAAACGGTATAAAAGAGGACTGCCTGACGCAACGTAGGTGCCAGTCGAGTAAATAATTTTAAAATTAAGGTCTGCGCATTTTGGCGGTTGTCGCCACGGTTTCTTGCATTTTCCTTTTGTTTTGATTATATACTTCGATTTGGCTTTCGGATCTACCCAGGTGGGTCTTTTCCAGTGCGACATGTGGGAAAGCCCCATCTGCTTTCCCGGGTTTACAATTTAAATCGCAAAGACCGCGCTTGCTGGAGCGTCAGAATTATGCTCAGCGCGCACGTAAGCGGATGTGCCAGAGAAAAAACGAGCTAAATACGCCTGAAATTTGTCCTGCCAAGCTTAACTTATTCCCCTACCCATCGGGCGCGGTTTTTGTATCACAACTGGGTCGGTGGGTAGTCGTTTTACGTTGTGATGTGTTTAGCGATTACGGGAACAAATACAAAAAGGAGAACGGGGAAGTTCAAGAGGGACGCGAGACGAGGGGACCAGTACGTTGCACGAATGAATCTGGAGGCGGTTTCTAGCTTGCAGCCCACAGTTTAGTTACGTATAAAATTTGATCAATGGAGCCACCTGAAAATTCCGCTTTGCCACAGTTAGATTTTCAATTTATTATGAAAGCTAACCGCTCAAAAGCATAGGCCGGTCATCCCAAGCCGTGCGGCTACGGTAGGGAGCACCGTTGATTGTTTGCTAGTACGTCCAAGGCCTGTGGATCGGGGCCTACCGGTGCAACGAGCATTGTCACGAGGCGTTGCTGTTTCGGGTGCGGGTCGGCACGCTACGGAACCACGGTCATCCCTCCTTTTCTTCTCCTCGATTAGCTCTGCTGGAAGTTCACAAGTCTACGGACTATATGGTTTGTCAAAGGAAGGGTTTTCAGTTCGATGAGGGCTGGCGGCCCGCGAGTGGCTCCGGATCTGACAGACAATCAAGTGGTAGACAGACAATTAGTAGAGGGTCACTCATACGCTGGTGTATTAAGATTTTCACAGAAAAATTAGGTTGGGATTAGACTTGGTCATTTGCAAACCAGGTGGAGGAGAAACCATTCCCCTTAATAACACAAGGCCTCCGTTGAAGCGTTCTTTAAAATTCGAGTTCGTGCAATCGTGAATTTTTCCTTGGCTGAGATGGTCTTATTCAAAAAGTCGAAGAGTACTTTCGAGCCGTGCAGCCATGGTTGGGATTGGAAGCCTCATCCCATTCTTTCAGGAATCTAACTGCAGGGAGGCGGATGCGATCGCCCGAATGCAGGGTGACATGTCCTAGCCACCTAGCTCCCCAACTAGACTTCAATGGAGTGGCTGGTTTTGGTTATCTAGTGAATGCAAAAAACGACAAATGCTTTTTCATGTTGAAGAAAATTAAATGATGAGCGAGATGTCAATCTAGTTATAGCTCTGGTTGGTGCAAATCACTACGGACCGGAGAGCTGACTAAGCGATTCTAGTAGGTACAAGAAAACAAACAAGAAGGTGAGGGATGGCGTCAGCTGCAATCTGAGAAATTTCCTTTACATAAAAAGACCATCGAGACCGCTCCAACACAGCCGAGCCTTAGCCCTCGTGAGAACTCGAAAGAAGTCCGCATCCCAAAACAGCTACAAACCTAGAGGCGGATTCTCAAGCTGTGCAGCTCCGGTAGGCAACCTCGTCGGAACTTTTCTTCTCAGATTTGAATACAAGATAGGGGAGGCAATGTTGATCAGGATCTGAGGGAACGCACTACTGACCCTCGAACCATTCGCACCCTTTAGCTCCCCGTTCAGTCTAGGTAACGATAACTTTTCTGAGAAAGGGACATGGGATGCAGGCCTCGGGCTCACGCCTTCGTGGTCATCATAGCGCAGGTGACTTCAGGCTCTGTTAGTTATAAAGTGCGCAAAGAAGACTTCTGCAGGAGCACACATGCAGTAACAAGGTCTGAGGGAAATATGACCAAATCCATTGGGGGAATGACTTAGCGGACAAGTTAATGACGGGCCCAGATGTGGGTGCCGCGTTGAAACATGTACCCATATATATGTAACGAGATATCTGGAATTTGATTCTTGCGGTGTTTTGGCTACGATTCGCATCACACCAGTTCTGAATTATTGGAATTTTACGCTCGGGATAGATTTTACAAATTCCTGTGCGCTGAGACTTAAAACATTGCGTCGAATAAAAAACAAGAAATACATAATTATTTTTACAAAGATATTTCTTTGAAGTGAAAGCTTTTGCAAATTGTAAAATGAAAAGATATGTTTAATGAGCTACTTAAACGCGTGTAAATCGTGCTTTTTCTCTCAGTGTTCAACTCATTTTGAACTAGAAATAAAATGATTGGTTTTATATGTTTTCTTCGAAAACTACATTCAGTAGTTTCCTATCGATCGCGAACGGCGTATTGTTGCTGCCGGCTGCAAGTCTGTTGCTTAGCTGTTGAGACGTTCTGCTGGTACCGCTCGGGTTCCGATGCTTACCGGAACTATTGGCAGACTGCTCGGCTGCTCATAGCGGACGCACATAGGCTGCGATATCTGCGACCAAACAAGTTTGCTCTACGGAGGTTCTCGTTTGCCCTCGCGGACGCGCGTGACTGCCGAGATACTTAAATTACAATCTCGAACGTGCTTGTTTGCTTTCGTAGACGGGCGCGTCTGTCAAAGACAGGTACACTCGCCACATTACATTGGTGGCAGCGGAGGGATTGGTTAAACGGGTCCTATTAACTCGCTGTGATTCAAAGAGATAATCCCACATAGCGTGAGTTGTCAGTTGACCCGTGTGGCTAGTCGATCAAAATAACTGAAAAGCACCGTTTGTCGTCTGACGCAAGCCAAGCTCGGTATCAGCGGGAAAGATACAGAGTCCTAGATCGTGTCATGTCGAGTTAGCCTCTTTTCGAAACGCTGTTACTAAACAGTTTGAAGAAATGTCCAAAGCTTTAGGGGATCACCCTCTCGTTTGGTTGAACTTAACGCTGCGCGAAAACTACATACGGAATCAATCGCATCGAAGTTGACGCAATACGCGAGGCTATAACCAAAACCACGCGACCGCCGAAATCCAAGAACCTGCTTTAACAGTTCTGCGGACATTGCAAAAAGGTACGGACCGTAACCATACTAAGGTCGTCAACTTGTCAACAGTAGTAGACGACATTCGAGCACAACAAGCAAATGCGTCGGTTAAAAACGACGAACAACTTCGTATAACGGCTGTTCAGTATAACGATATGTTTGGAGAAGTCAACCAAATAATGAGCCTAATATACCAATTGTTCTGTTCGGTGGTGATAAGAGCGAAGATTTTCAAACTTCGTTTCAAAGTTGAATGAATTCGAGATACAGTTCCGAGCGAACGGATGGCCAGAGGATAATAAACCAGCGCTTTTGGATGTTCATTTAACTGGGGACGCCAAGTTTGCGTTTAACGGTTTGGTGAACGACGACAAGCATAATTACAATAGACTGGTCGCTAGGCTCGACCAGGAACTGATGACGGAAGATCGAAGACGGTTCCTCAGTGATAACTATGATATACGAATACAAGCCGAAATTGAATCAGTAAGTCAATACCCTCGCTCGCTTACTGAGTTAGCCCACTCTGCGCTAAGCTAATATGACTGTCGATGCGGAAAGGCAAACAAATTTGCAGAACAAGTTCATTGCCGGACTGAAACCTTGAGTACGCGAGGAAGTGAAAGTTATGGGACCAGGTACCATTGTAACAGCCCGAGTTTTTATGCCGAGTTCTAAATATTCAAAATCAGGTCAAAAGGACTTCAGATTCGGAGGATAAAGGGCGATCGGATACCGGTGGAGCGTGATCCGGAGATTAATTCGTGTACATTTCTTTTGTTGTTATAAAATAAACGTTGTTATCATTGAATTGTGTTGATATAATCACGCTCCACCAGCCCGAGGTGCGCGGGGTGATTTCGCGCCGCAATCGAATCACAATTCATTTCCAGAGTATCCGATCGGTCCCAGGATTACTATTGTTTTATAATAAAAGTATTTACTATTGTGTGAATTATTGGCATTGGAAAATGGCACGGATGCGTAGTCGGATAGGCCGGCGACAAGGAGAAAGATTTCACAATTTGACTTAACAGTTTTGTTGACTAGGTGCCCAAGGGTCGACTCCGGTGCGCATCCTTAACTCAATATGTAAATTGTATTCACGTTTGTCGCTAATGTTTGCAACAAAGAATAGTGTGTACCGCTGCGTGTCTGGATGGGCCGGGGTAAAGTGCAGGATCTGTATCAAAGTTCAAACGGGGGTTTTATTTTAATTCGGATCTCGGGGACCTGTCCTGACACGCAGGAAACTGAAGTAGTTGTGATATATATATATATATATATATATATATATATATATATATATATATATATATATATATATTATGCGGGACATTTTGAATACTTAAGAGGAATGATAAAATCGACCTAATATGACAAAAGTTTCGTTTTACAAGGGATATTCAGAAGTTTGAAATTTTGGGGTTTTTCTATATTTCAAACCGAAAGGGGGTGATTACATCGTAATCAGGGATCTATAAGGTTTCAAAATTACTAATTCGCGTCAACCTAACCCCAACCCGAAAGTACTTATGGACCCCCAATTTGGCGTTTAACCTACCAAGACCCTAAATCGCCACATCTAAAACCAAAACTCCCTGACTTTTCGAGCCTTGTACCTCAATTGGGTCCTATACTAACTATCCCACCGAAAACCGGGGCCACCCGCCCCAACGGATCTCCGCAGGACCCCCATAACTCAGTTAGGACCCAAAATTTTGCTATCGTGCACGCATAAAACGGCCTCTAACAGGCCACCTATAGGAGATACCTAAAATATCTTATTTCAATCAGTAGGCGACCAGCCAGGGCACGGATATGATCCCGCCCCCGGCCGCCTACTCCACTCCGTTCCTGAAAAAATAAACAAAAACTATAGAAAACCCTACTTATTTAAAGCGCTTGAAGCGCTTTTATAGTTTACCAGAACAAAAACCCCGCGCCGACCAGCGCGACGTTCTGCCTTGTTTACGTGTTGTTTGGCACGTCTCGGCCACTGTCCGGCAAGAAACCTATTATCGTCGGCGTCTCTTTGTCAACTTTTGTTTCGCCCAGTGGGCCTCGTAGGTTTAGCCGTTGCCATTATGTATTTATATTTGTATCGGGTGTGTTATTTTGATCGCTTTAAGTGCCCGAATATATTGGTTATATTTTAGTCAGTCTGCGAGAAATTGTCAAAAGTTTTGAGAGACTGATACGCAACTACGAGTTTTGAAGACATCCAAGGGCCTGAAAAATAAAAAGGGGTGTTTAAGCCAGGTATAAAAGAGACTGCCCAATTCCCCGATTCGGACCAGTCGAACTTTCAGAGTTTTGTTTTGGCGGTTGTCGCCATTTTAAAAATTTTTGAGCTCGCTAAGTTTTCTGTTCTCTTTTCGTTTTTAGTTAATGATGCCAGGGGTGGTTTCTCGCCGTGCCCCCACAGTGGAGAGCTTCCCCTGGCTTTAGCTTCTTTTCGGTCATACAGAGGGCCGCCTTTTGCGGACGTTGGAGTGTTGGAAGGATGCTCCGCAAAGGACGGGCCCCGTTAAAATTCGCAAAACTACACCGATTGATTCAAAATTTATGTTCGCGTGCATCTCGACTGGTTCCCCGCTCCTCGTACGGTTTCTCTGTTCACCGGTCCGAGGAGTGATTAAAATTTGTTTTTCTAAGGCAAATTATAGTGAGCAAATTTTCTAAGTTAAGGCAAACGATAGTGATTAGAAAATTTTCCGCTCTCAGGTAAATGATTCGGTTTTAAGATGCCTCGCAGGCAGCGGCAGGAGTAAGCTGGCTTTTAGAATTTTTAGGAGTGCAGAGACAGTCGCAATGATCGTTTTAGCATTCCCCGAGCGATGCCCCGGGTGGTTTCTGTAAAATTAGCGTTCATTTTCACAAAGAGTGGGAAAGAACCCAGGCACCCCAAGTCGTGCAGCTACGGTGACCCGGAGCCCTGGGAGTTTGGCCCTCGATCGAAAGACTCTGCCGGCCCTGGCGTGTCGTCTCTGCAGGTCAAGGGGTCCAGACTGTTTTCTACCACTCCCTTTCGAAGAATATCGTGGATCATTTCCCGGCGGGTGGCGAACCGGGACTGTCTCGGCTAACGTTCGATTTGTTACATAGGTTTAGAGGAAAATTTTGATAATACGAAGAGACATGGTCAAAAGCTGTTTCTAAATGAGCATCAGTTAAAATTCGTAGGTGGTGATAGGAACGTTTTCGGACGCGGCCGTTTGCATCCTAGGGTGACACGAGTTCTCCCTCAGTTATCGGGAATCAAGCCACAGCGTCGAACCCCCATTCGTCCGCTGTTTCGTTCGTTCCTGGCTAGAAGGCGATGTAACGACGGCGGCCCGGAACTCGATAAATTTTTGGAGGCCCGCTAGCTGGGCGCAGGACAAAATAGAGACTGGAGCCGTCGGCGAGCGGATAGTATTGAACTTTGGTGGGATGTGGGCTTTCTAACCGTGCAACTACGAGGGGAATCCACGTCAGCACCCTCTCCTGGAACACCGGGGAGCGAATTTCAAGTTGAGCCAAATTGGACCGTTCGCATGCCGCTCCAGTCCTTGTCGCAATTCTACAAAATTTATGGACTTTCAGCCGTTTTTCGGGAGTTTTCAGTACATAGGGGCAAAGTACAGCGGTTCGATAGGTGGGCAACATCGTTATCGAGGGGAGCGGAACCGAGGAGTTCACGGGGAATCGACTACATTTTCATAAAAAAAATTTATGAGCTCAGGTCAATCGAATGTTGCCTAAGGGTATCGTTATCTGGGAGATATAATATTTGTATCAGGTGTCTTGCAGGATGCCCGACATAAATCTGTTATATTACAAACGTTGTAAATAAGTTGCGGTACGCCCCAACTGGGTGGTGTTATAACGCGTGACTATACAAAAAAGATTCAATAGTAAACCAATTGAACCGTGTATACCTTTCTGAAGCAGTTAGCATTTTCGTTTAAACTTTGACCCCAATAGGAATTCCAGAAATTAGCTCCAACGGGACCTACTAAGGATTTGAACCTAACTAAATGCCACGCCTATGACGAGCAAATCATTCACTACCCGGCGCCCTGTCGATTTAATCCGCTGATGCAAGCTCTTCCGCATGCCCGCTGTAAGGCCCGACCTGGCAACCCTTTCTATACCTGGCACTATACCGGTGTTTACTTGAACCACCAGGAACGCCCTAGCGCAGTTAACTACCTCTCCGCGTAGCCTGCCACCCGACATACAATCGCTAACAGTCACTAACGCATACAGCGACAAAGCTATGCGTACAAACTCACTGCTTTATCAAACAGGACAATATAGGCAGGTTTGGCGCATGCCAAATGTGCCGAAATGCGGTGGATACCTTTCTAATAACGCGGAAATTCCATTCGATAGTTGTACCACAATTATCCCACAGAAATGTGATTCAGTATATCAGTGACGCATGGTTATGTTCAAAGTCGAAAAGTTCACATACTTTTTCAATGACGAAAATTTAAAGCAGTCTAGCACTCACAGTGAACCTGTGTCTGTGAGTGAATGTCAACGAATGAGAGATTTAAAGCATGTTCAACTGTCGGTCTTAGTCTACAAGGAAATATATGGGCAACCGACAATAATCTGGACTGGTATTATACTTGCGGTGGAATACAATTCTGCAGCTGGAAGGTATTTCAAGCTACAAATTGTGTTTTATTTGTTTCGAAAGTGTACAAGCGACACGGCGGTGCTACCATGGAATCGACAACTGGAGATGTAATCCACCGTACGTGTGATGACGGATAGTGTATTTTATTGGGTGGAAAGGTATATACTCCTGTGGGCACCGAATAAAACAGAAAAATGCGAATTCATAAAGTGGAGTGTGGTCGATGGCGCTATGCTGCTCAAGCAATGGATAGCGACACATGAGAATTTCCATGCTTGCCTGCAAAGAAGACGCAATAACTGTAGATTGCGATGGGCTGGAAATTAGGTTATCTGATCAGGGGATTCCATTCAGAGTGTTGTCTCGAAAGCATGTAGGCGCCAGTTTTGAAGCAAATAGATTGGTCAAGATGTTGGCAAAACAGTCAGGTTATCGTCATCGTAGGCATCGCCGACAGTCTACCAATGCGTCGATACGTATCGTAACGCCAGAACTTTTAGCCGCCGGCTTACAAGCACTTGAAACACATACATTTCGCTCGGTATTATGCGCTTATAATGTAGCCTGAGCGGCGAATGCCATTGGCACAGGATTAACTTTAAAAATCTATCACAGAAAAATTTTTGAACGTGCACACCTTCGAGTGCACTTATTTAACAACGTAGCCTCTTGGAGATATGTTTACGTTCATACCTGCTTTGCAACATCAGTTGAAATATCTCCCAATGCTCGGACCTACCATTTTCATTGCCAAAAAGTGTTAGGTATGACTTAAATGCTTCGGATTTTGTGAGCGATATCCATCTTGAGCTTATTATATTTTAATTACTAATCCTTTGCCCACTTTAATATTAACTTATTATGTATACAACACACATACGAACATATCTATTCTGAATAATTATTGTACGTCACAGACTGGTCTGAGTGTTCTCTCAAAATTTACCACACGAAGAGGACATTTTTAGAATATTTTGGTGTATAATCCTGAGGTATTGAGGGACGCTGTAGCCCGGGGGTGGATCATGCACTTCACCCGTGGTCCACCGGAAATCCTCAGAAAGGTGACTATTGACCCGCGGATCACATTTTCAACGCTGATGCTCGCGCCACGCAAACAATATCATCTCCGTTTCCATCTCACCACGACCTATAGTAGTTATACTGTTGTATGTTGATCTGTAGTAATCTTGGAAGCATTAACTTCTTCACTTATGAAAAAAATACTCAAATGTTCGACGTTTTAGACAGATGGTAATAGTTGAGACAAGCTGTTACATACTTCGCATAACAATAAACACACTTCGTTACCAAAAACGCAGTTTCTGGCTGCGTTTAAGAGATGCTGCTACATTCTGTGTATAATAACACTGTTTCACAAATTTTACAGGCGCGCTGAGTGGTGCTTGATACAATTTATGACAGAATGTAAAATATCCAGAATTGCTTATGTTGTGGTACCATGCTCAGCCCCGATAGTCTCAGCTAAGAGACTTCTAAGCAATCTATATTTGTTCTCGATATCAGGTTGGACAGATTAAATTTGAACACACACACATGAGATCTCTGAATGGGTCATGCAGCTGCTACGGCGAAGATCAATTTCTAAGATGAAAAATTCAACGAGTAATTCAAAGATCTTATTCACGTGTTAGCCTATGTACTTTATATGTATATATCTGTGGAACACACTGAATCAAAAAATGTAAACATTGTCATTAAGGTTGTAAACCGAAATTTCAGTACGATTTTCATATTTGTCGGAAGCGCAACCGGAACAAGATTCTAGCTGGGCCAGGAACTCCAGTTGCTCCCTGATATACATGAAAATATATAAAAGGTGTTGGAGTAAGCAAACGAAATTCCAGTATTGATAAACGGGAGTCGAGAGAAATAATGGATGCACCATAATCTACATTGGATCTTTTAATATGCGAAACAGTATGAAAAAGACCGCCGCGCAAAGCGAATCAAAGCAATTATATATATGGGACAACGATACGTTCGAATTGGACATTGCTGACCAAATCTCGAGCGTATGCATAATACAAACATAAATCTTATGCTATTACGATAATTCAAAGGCGTGCGCGTGCAAAAATTTTTGAGCCGGCGCGAGTACCCGCGCAAATTAGAGTCTTGTCCACCGAAACTAGGCCCATACCCGCGGGCTCGGAAAATTGTTTCAGGCCAGCAGAGACTACAAATTGTTAAACTATATCAGAGGCATTGGAAATTTAGGCTTATACATTACAAAAGCATTTTGTTGTATATAGCTTTAAATTTTTTATTCTTTGGCAACCACTTTCACTGCGACGAGTACAAGTGTTGGGCAACGGCCGGTTGTGAAGTCGAAAGGTCTGCCGTTAAAATTTTCAACCGGCAAATGGACGGGTAACTCACAATATGTATCTCTTACTGCGATAATAATTTAATATTCGTAATACTTTTTCAGCAATTGTTCAAAAATCGGTTCGTATCTGAAGGTATTACACAATAGACCGGCAAGTGCCGAAGCTCTATAGCAAGACTGTCCTATATTTGGTTCTGAACGTTGGCTGGCTTTGCGTAATATATTAATCAATGATGCATATTAGTTTAGCAATAAACATGTATGTTATATGCTTAAATATGAAAGATACTACCTCAGTACAAAATCCTTGCATGTTGGTTACAGAGATTATATATGCATCAAAACGTTCCAGTAGTGCGGTTTATAATTCGCTTGCCATACGTATAGGCCACAACCGGTCGAGTGCCGACCATAACTGCCAAGAAAGGACTTTGGCAACTGCCAATGGCAGAAAACTGTTAACGGCGGGTGGCGAATTTGCCCCGTTAACGGCCGGCCGTTGCACAACACTAGAGCCACTACACAACTTTTCAACTGTACATTTAATGGAATGGTTTTGAAACAGCAGCCAAATTAGCGAACCACCAACTCACGTCGATAACTTCCAGATAAAAGAACCCATTGTTTTTAGAACGAACTCTATCTCCCGAAAGCCCGTTTTAAAATTTATAGCGCTTCACCGATTTTCAGTGAGCAGTGATGCCAAACAATGTGTTTAAGCAATTTAGGCATGAGCTATTGGTATAACTCCAGCACGAAGAAGGTATCTTGTTATCAACGAATCTAGATGTAGCTGTAATTTTCAACCCTACAATATCAAGTATTTCTCTTATGTCCTTGACGCACAAAGATTTATTTGAAACCATCGTTGCGGAAGAACTGTCTTGACATTGTTGTCACAGCCATCAGGCTCAGACATTGTTTTCGACTTTTGGGATACTCCCGATTTATACGTTATGCCATAAGAGTTTTAGTAATAATAAAGTTTGCAATAGGGTTCATAGTTCATTAGTTAAAACTAATCTGGTCCAATTTTTAGTCTCGCACGTTGTCGTTGAATTGCCCGTCAGAAATGACGACCGATCTGCGAGACTGAGTGAACGTCCACTATGCCATTCGGCGTTGCGAAAATTCTGCACAACAGTCTTATACGAATGCGAAAGCACACAATCCATTTTGTAACATAGCATTAATATATAAAGCGCATTTGTGAATTTGATGTGGTTTAATTTCCATACAACACAAGTAACACTGTAAGTCGATATAAACATATAATTCACTGGTAATCACCAGTGCTACTATATATCACGAAACGCATATGATCTTAGTTTTACGTTTAAGAAAATACATATAGTTCTAATTTAACAGATATGACTTCCACCATTTATCAAAATAGCGCTAACTAGTAACTCTATCGAGATAGCACAACGTAGTGAAGCATAGGTACACCTACGCCTTTTGCGTGCACATCAAACCAGCTCTCGATAGGATTCGTCGATATGCTATATGTGGACATCACACAATACCAGCACAAGTTACAACAAAACCTAACAGCGGCAATGAGTTTCCCATGCCCCAAAATTCACAGATGCAACTTATCAGCCGCCCAAGCTGTCAGAACAAATTTTCAAATTTTTAGTCGAGGAACCACAAGGGTACCTCAAACCCCAAAACCGGAGCCTTAATCGAACAACAAAAAAGAGGCATCGGCATTTATCATTTTACTATGAAATAAAACCAACCAGAGAAAGAAATTCGAATGTTAAGATAAAACAACCTTGCTTCCGTGAAGGGTACTAACAACCCTAATTTTGACCTCTGACCCCGAATCATGGGTCATCATACCCCCGTACTCATGGGTCACAGAGCAAAACCAGCACCGGCAATGAGATTCCCATGCTCGAAAACCCCCAAGTGCAACTTTTCAGCCGTCCAGGGCGTCAGAACAAATTTTCTAATTTTGGGACGAGGAACTATGGGGGTGCCATACCTCAAACCCCATAACTCCAAAACCGGAGCCTTAATCAAAAAACAAAAAAGAAGAATCGGCATTTGTCATTTTACTACGAAATAACACCAACCAGGGGGAAAAATTCGATAGTTACGATAAAAATAACCTTGCTTCCATGAAGGGTACTAAAATGGTGTAAAAACTCATCTTGACCTCTGACCCCGAATCAAAGGGCGCCATACCCTTGTACCCATGTGTCGCAGAATAAAACCAATACCGGCAATGAGTTTCCCATACCCGAAAACCCCCAATTGAAACTTTTCGGCCGCCCAGGACGTCAGAACAAATTGTCTAATTTTGGACGAGGAACCATAAGGATGCCATACTTCAAACCCCATAACTCCAAAACCGCAGCCTTAATCGAAAACAAAAAGATGCATCAGCATTTATCATTTTATTATGAAATAAAACCAACCAGAGAAATAAATTCGAATGTTAAGATAAAATAACCTTGTTTCCGTGAAGGGTATATACTAAAAACCTTAATTTTGACCTCTGGCCCCAAGCCATGGGGCGTCATAACCCCGTATGCATGGAACCATGCGTCGCAGAGCAAAACCGGCACCGGCAATGAGTTTCCCATACCCGAAAAACCCACAGGTAAAACTTATCAGCCGCCCAAGACGTCAGAACAAATTTTCAAATTTTGGGTCGAGGAACCATAGGGGCGCCATAACCCCGTACCTCAAACCCATAAATCCAGAACCGGAGCCTTAATCGAAAAACAAAAAAGTGGCATCGGCATTTATTATTTTACTATGAACTAAAACCATCCAGAGAAAAGAATTCGACAGTTAAGATAAAAATAACCTTGTTTCCGCGAAGGGTACTAAAATGGGGCCAAAAAGCCCACATTTTTACCCCTGACCGAGAAACCAGACCCCAAATCAAAAATTCTCTGGTAAATCAGCAATGCTGGTGCGAATGAGCCCAAGATCATGAAAATCGATTCAGGCGTTCTCGAGTTATGGCCGATCACACACACACAGACGGAATTTAAAAGATTTCACCCCTGCAACACACAATCTCCACTCCGTTCTGATAAAGCTTCCATTATATATATCGCGTAGCCAAGCGGTTTAAATGGCTACTGATTGGCGGATTGTTCGAACCGCGTTATTATTTCCAAACAGTTTCTAAAATTATTTGTAACGGTTTTAACGTTTCGAATGTCAATTTCCTATGGGCAAAATTCAATATGGCATCACGGTATAGTTTGATTTTGAACTGTTTATGCCGATGTAACAGGCCCTTTTTGAATATACAGATATTTTGTTTATCTGTGACCCGGTTGGGTCCTCTCTTGACCGGGTCCTGACCTCGAATTTGCCACCACTATTCACGTCATCATGATGGATCCCGCCGGATAAACGGAGACTAGCATTTCGCATGATATAATGACCGATATTTTGTATTATCACAAAGTATGGTCACTGAGGGTGCAAATTTTTTACCGACTGGTGTAAAAAATCACCGACCCTGCATTTTTAAACACATCGCAGTACAATTGCGTGAAAACAGCTGTTTGACCAGTGGAGTAGTTTGGGCTGTGGGTACCAGCGGGTTACCACCTATCCGCGGGCTCGTCTTCTGAGCCCGTACCCGACCGGGCCCGGGGATACACTCAACAATAACCTGTGAACAATGAATAGCTATTTCACACGAATTGATGTACAGAAGCTAAAACAATATTTGTACATATCAATTAAATAGCAGTAGTTACGAGCGTAATTCTACTACTGTAATCAAACTAATATTTCATATTTAGGTATGCCGCTACCGACAAAACTAATCCTACGGGTTTAAGCAAAAAACGACAGGTTTACATAAGTATACTACGTAAATTTTTGAGCGCTTGGAGGAAGGTAAACAGCAAAATTCGAACGGCACAAAAAGTAATCAACGATACACAAAATCAGCCAAACTGACTTTGAAGCTAGTTATTTAAGCAGAGAAGACATCGCATACGTTTTTAGAAATGACGAACAAAATGAAGAATACTTGAAGAATCCTCTCGCTGCACCCTCAGCGAGACAGAGCGTTTTACCAGAGCAGCCGTTTTCGAACTAAAAAGTGTAAAGTTACAAATTAGCCTGAACAACTATACAAAAATTCCAGAAATGAGTTTTCAAGGTGTCGGAAGTATGTAAACGGTGGGCTTATAGGGCTACGTACCCGTTATATATTATAGTTTCGCTTTCAATCAAGATGCGTAGTTACCCATATCGGAAGTTGCTAGTGTATGAAATGATTTGCATTTTTCAACAAGTTGTATTTGTGAAGCTAAAATAATATCAATTATAGTTTTGGGTGTTGCTGAATACTGCAAAAACAATATTTCTCGGCATGCAAACAAAAGACAAAAATGCGACCTTTGACATAAACCCATAAATTTTTTCCTCATGAGGTACTTTTCAAAGATTACTGCTGTAAAAGCGTTAGACAGCGTTTATATAACATTAAACAAGTAAAAGTCAACGTCTCCGTATAATAGAATTTTTGGTTGCAAAATTTTAACATATAACACAAACCCAATATTACGTTTATGCTGAAAATTACAGAATAACGCAGATATATAAATAACCAATGTATACATATATTTTCATTTTTTCGCAATAAGTATATAAGTTGTACTAATTTTTTACAGACCTAAACAAAATACAATTATACATAGAAGAATAAATTTTAAGCAGAACTGTTTCAGACATTACCATCATGGTGTGAACAGACACTATTTAATAATCATGAAGCTTACAAACATTAGGCTTTTTTCGTTTCGCCCACCCTAACCCGAGATTGGTCAATTTTGAAGATATAACGATAATGTTGGTATCATTCGACTCAACTGAACGAGCTGGTTCAGAAAATATATATATATATATATATATATATATATATATATATATATATATATATATATATATATATATTTGACTATGTTTAAGACACTTTTTCAATTTCCCAGGCACCCTTGCTTTCCTTGGTACCCAAAAATTTCTGAAATATTTTTTCCGATAAATGTATATACAATTTTATATTATTCGAACAGGAATGATGAGCTATGTCGAATGGTGCTAAAATTGATGTTTCAATAGTTCAATCGGTTCATGGGTTAAGGAGTTATTTCCATCTATATGAAATCCTAAGCCTAGCCCGTGAACCGATTGAGCTCGTTTTACCACTATTCCACTTAGTTCGTCAATGTGGTTCGAATAATATATAAAATTATACATTTATCGAAAAAAAATTTTGGGTACAAAGTGGTATATATATACCCAAAAAATCGATAAAAATATGTCCCGATAACAACGGCCGAAATAAACATTGCCTCGTCGTGCTAAGTCGAATGGTTCTAAAATTATCGCTATTTGAGTTCGAATAATAAAATTTTACATTTATCGTCGATAAAATTTTGGGTATATATAATACTAAAATTATCGCTGTATCTTTAAAATTGAAAAATTTCGGGCTGGGAGGGTAACCCAAAAGACCCCGGGTCTTTTCGGTTATCCCTCCAGCCGGAATTAAGTCAATTATAAATATACAGATAAAATTTTGGTACTAATCGATTCAGCTCGAAGAGCTGCCTAGAAAATACACATTTTACTCACATCCCCGATAAAATTATTTTTTCGATTTTTTGAGGTCTCAATGGTCCCTTTGGAACCCAAAAATTTTTTCTTGGGAATATGGTCATATTGGTTACCATTCGACTCAGCTTGGTGAGACAACTCGAATGGTCTGTAATTTATTGATATCTACCCCACCGTTGGAAGGTTATGAGGGTCCAGGTAACCCTGATGGGCCGTACGTTTAACGTTAGAAAAAAGAACAGCTTAAAGCGATGGGTTCGGGGGGCGGCAGCCCCCGACTTAGGCTAAGTGTATGTCTCATGTAAATACCTTAGCTTAGGCTAAGTATGCCCAGAACGGCATGATCTGCATTTTATTTCTGCACCTCAGGGTTACTTGGGCCCTCATAACTTTCTCACGGTGGGGTAGATTTCAATAAATTACATACCATTCGACTTGTCTCATCAAGTTAAGCCAAAACCTGAGCCAATATGACCATATTCCGAAGAAAAAAATTTTGGGTTCCCAAGGAGGCGATTATAGGGACCTCAAAAAATCGAAAAAATTGTCAGGGATGTGGGTAAAATGGCATTATCTGAACCAGCTCATCGAGCTGAATCGATTGGTACCAAAATTTTATCTGTACCTTCAAAATTGATGAAATTCCGGCTGTGGGGGGACAACCGAAAAGACACAAATATTATAAGCAGTACATCAGAAAAATTTTCCAACTGACGTTTGATGGCAAGACATCAACAACCAATCATATCTGCAGAACCCGCCTAAAATCACTATTGCTCACTAAATAATATTCGCACGCCAACTTACTTCGACCGCACAAATGACAATATGTGTAATACTGTGCATATAATTAAGGTAGTTATTATAGCGTGAATAGTCACCAAAATTCTTAACAAAGCGACGCAAAGACATTGAACAGCGAAAGCTGTGAGAATAAAAATTTCGAAAGGTCTCCCATAACAAAGTATTTAGAAAACATATACTACACAGGTTCAAAAGTAGTTTGCCAATAACAAGATTTTATATTTTGATGCTAGCTATGTAAAGGGTTATTAAATTCCCTAATATAGAAATACTACTACATATGAACGCTAGCTGGAAACAAGGATGATGCCTGAGATGTGTCAAACAGTATAACAGTCCGTGTATTAATCAAATTCGCTATCTTTTTGTTTCAAGTAATGTGTAGAAACTTAAGATTCAATCAACAGTTTTTGCTGTTGTTACATGGCCACTATTTGGTGAATATACAGCAGTAAGTCTTATTTTACGGGATTCACTGCTGATACTGTTGTACCGTTCGCAAGCAGGTTCAACCGCGATTTTATTAGTAACTGACGTATCCAGGCCGTGATTGCGTTTGCGATGGCTCAATGTTTCCGGATCCTCAAGGCTATTTATTGATGAAAAGTTTATATCAATAATTTCATCATCAGCATAAGGGGCAAGACAGCTTTTTTGAACACAGCCATCAGCGAAATGCGACGAAGAATATTCTCCAGTCAGAAAACTTTGGCAAGCACTTATGTCGTCATGTAATTCTTGTTGTGATACCTGGTGATAGTGCACAAAAGAAGGCATTTCTTGAGATTTCTGATCCACGCCATTCGTATCCGAAGACGGACGGACAGGCAACAAAACGTTTTTACTAGATGCGTCGTAATTATCTTCAATTTGTTTAAAACTGGATAATGTGGCGGGTGATGAATTATCGTCTGACTTTACTCCTGCTGAAGCCGTCAACTTCCACTCCACAAAATCATCAATCAATGATGGCCAAGCTTCGTCTGCACAATACGAATCAAAATTTGTGCCAATGCTGTCCGTAAAGTGTAGAAACATATTCCAAGTGTCGCGTGTTATCCCTAAAACTATTTTTTAAAACAGTGTTAAAAGTTATTAGATACCGTTGCATTTGGGTACGCTCTTGTAAAATAATTACCAGCTCGCTCGCAATGTAAATACAATAAATTTCAATGACATATTTGGAATAGCTTTTCTTGCATTTTCATATTATTTAATCATAGAATAATAATATCCGGCTTCATTTTAATAAAGGTGAATACTTTGATTTCGCATTGAAATGTAACACTGCCAGATACAGCTATACAGACGTCCAAAATATACAAATGTTTGCAACTCCGCGCACAATAGCGTGGAATAAATTTCAGTTCAAAATAAGCCAAACAATAATCCATGGTGTAATTTAGACTAGATTTCACCAAGATTCAACGATGAACCATCGAATAACAACGCGTCACGCATGTCACACTACATTTTATTGTTGAATTAAGTGGTCGAATTTTTTACGTCTTTAATTACACTTTCAGAGACGAGAGGCCCAAATTTTATACTTTCGCCCGATCGACTATTTTTCGTTCTGTTCCTCCAACTTTGTTCCGCCTCCCACGCCACCTAAAAGTTTAATAAATGACGCATAA
The DNA here is from genome assembly GCA_030248225.1 of Trileptium ribeirensis. NCBI lineage: Eukaryota > Metazoa > Nematoda > Enoplea > Enoplida > Thoracostomopsidae > Trileptium > Trileptium ribeirensis. Next base: position 13,106 of record JASANE010005143.1, on the reverse strand, counting down.
ATAGACCGCATGATCCCAAAATATCATGCGTCACATTTTTCTTCGAGAATTTATCATGTACTCTTGGTTTAATGGAAATCCTCGCGGATCTGCTAGACATCAACTGCAACGAACTGATTTATTTTAATAAAAATAATTACTATTACTGTACGATTTAGCGCAACATTTTTAAAATAGTGCAATGCAGATAAACAACAAAGCCAGATTTTGATCAATTAAAATCTAAAACATCAGCAGGCTTTATGGTGTGTTACTTAGGAATAGTGTACCAGTTATTCGCGAAATTTGGGAAATGAAGCCACTGCGCTAAGCTGCGGTTATTGACAGCTGCAGAGTTCAAAGTTCGACTCATTAAATTACCACAAACACAACTAGTACACCGACAGTACATTTTAATCAGCCATTTTAAATCAAATATCAAAACCGCAGTACCTGTGGATGATTTTCACTAGTAGGCCCAAAGATAATATGTCTTATTTGATGCATACAATGCTTGCTTTATCGTATTTATCAAAAACCGTAAGGCTGTGATGGACACATACTAATCACGTACATACATCCATTATGAAACAGTAACAGAATATGATTTTTGGTGCTAAAATTTAGCAAATTTACCTCCGGCACCACCCCGCAGGATCAATAGCGTATCCAACACAGGGTTGAAACAATTATTAAAAATATATAAGAAACTCACTTTGTCAAAATTTTTTAACATAGGCTTATGCCTCAAAAACGGCAGTCTGACGAAAATAAATAAGGTAATGCTGTATCTGTGGTCTCTATGTTTCTATCCAATGCCTCTGACAAGAGTTATAACCTAAAATATTATGTGACCGAAAAATGGCAAGAGTCCAAGGTTTTTTAATTCGGGGCATTTTTGCAATAATTTAGGTAAGAAATTATTTGAACAGCAAAAAGGTAAACGTCATGCATCGAATAAAAAAGTCGCGAAAATATATGAAACTTTTTTGATGATTTTATGCGACTAACAGATGGACAAACAAGTATTTTTTTGCAGAATTCATGCACTATTTGAGAAATCTCTGCTGGATTCGTTTTAATTAAACCAGATCGTTCAACAACTTACTCTAAATAATTACAGCAATACCACTATGATATGTTAAACATGAATAAAATTATCGTCTGAATAGACATTATGAATACAAAAGTTTTAAATAAATCAGTTGAACCGGGTCATTTTAACGGAATGTTACTTCTATCCAACGAATTTCTAGCCAGTAATATAATCCAAATCTGTTCCATATAAAGCCTAGCCGAAATACTCTTCTATTTTCTCAATATGCAAAATTTGTCAAAAATACATTGGTTTGTGATAAATTTCTCCAAATATTGTCAAACGAAATACATTCAAAATGAAGGAATGTTTAAAAGTGCATGTCACACTACAGTGCTACGATAAATGCTTTAATGTTCACCTCTGACAGGTGGATCGGTGTCGACCAAAAACTGTAGCCAATCTCCAAGAACTGGAAGCGGTCGAGGAACAAAGACCAAGCGCCACAGCTGAACTGCCATATCAAGTGACAAAATTCGCTGACCTATTTCTGCGTCAACCGCAAATCCATAAGCCCATCTGTAGAAATCCTGAAGCAGAAAATCTTCTTTGTAATATTAATAAACCGTTTTATAATAATAAATAAGTTATTGTTGACCAGTAGTAACTATTAATAATTACGCATCACATAAACTTATGCATGCGAGAAAACTTAAAGTTTTTGCCGGTCTTTTAGTAAAGGCAAAAGTAAGCCAAGCATAATGAAATGTATCTCATCAAGTATACGCTCTGCGTCTTTTAACTTAATAAGCAATGTAAAACTGCGAAATACGAGACTATATAATTTAGTTAAACGAAAATTTTTATTAGAGTGAAGCAACACTATCAACAAAATTATTATTGAGCGGAGCCGAGCGAAGCGTTTTTATTTTCTGTCTGTGACCAAAAAAGTCGATGTCCGTCCGTTCGTTAGTCCGTTCAGTCCGACGGATCTCAACAATCACTGAACCGATTTAAAAAAAAACTTTTTTTTGTTTGAAAGCCTATCATGTCGGAATGTGCATCTGATATTTGGGATTAAAAATTTTTTGAGTGGTTAATTAGTAATTAGCTAATTAGTTAGGCTTATGCAGCTAAAATAGAGAATTTTGCAATATTTGTGTTATTTATTGAAATAGAATCGTTTCGATCAAATCATTATAGGCTTTTTTTGGGTCGAAGAATTCAAATATAATATTTTACCAATGATAAACCCTATGCAGCCACAGCCCAACCTCCGCTCACAACTGTAGTTCCACTACCGACTAGTCAGGAAATGTAAACCTCATAGGTTTAACAGAAAACTAATTCAAAGAAGAAGTTACGATAGAGTGTACAGGAAGTGAAAGGGAAGAGACAGACTACTCTTTTGCAACCACACCTACGTTAGTTCGGACGTTATCTACATAACAACCAACACAGAAACCTAAGTAGAACAACGACCCATATTTACAACCCTAGTCTCTACAACCCATAGTAACAGAAAAAGCTAAGTTGTACTATCCTGAGACTAAGCATGCAGTAACACCCGAAACTTATCAGTCAGAACTTTAAAGCAATCTTGTTATTTGAGCCATTTTACATCGAAAGTTCCTAACGCTAATAATGCATGCACGCACACAACGGAAATGCTCTAGCTTTCATCGTGTCAACATTGAAACCTATAAACGCGTTCTAACCTCGTAGGCATACCTAAACTGAATAGGCAAAATAAAGTACTCCGAATCTTATCGAGGGTCTCAGAAAGGTAAGCCATACACACTGAAATAAAATAATGAAGCCAACACGTTCAACTGTCATGGTTAAAACCAATACATCTCCATGTTTCGATACACGCATATAAAAAACAGCTACAGTCTAAATTTTAGGAGAGATCCCCGGTCGCAATGACAAAGGCGTCAATCAACCCCAGTTGTCAAATTTTTAGTAGGAAATAACAGGCAACGTTGTACGAACGCTAAAATTTTGATGAAATCACGCGCACAAAAATTGGATAAAACATCCATCCCTTAATGAATTATTATATTATTATTGTCACAGACAGACAAAAATATTTTTGCACGACTAAACGCTACTGAGTCCGGTAGTTTCAAAAGGAATACATTAACCTATGTAGCTTGTCTTATCGCCAATGTGGTGAATTATGAGTGCTGAGTGTAATTTAGATAGATGTGTCAAATTATATTAAGCATTAAATTACAAAACGAGCCACCAAATATCAGTCATATTGCTGGAACAATTGAGAAGATAATACCGATTATTGTGCTCGCAATTTACCAGTCCATTTTGTGTCCCAAACGCCCTATTGAAAATCCTTTTTGACCCAACCCTGCAGTCAGTAATGACAGTAGCAGCACACAATTTGCAACTACACATAGCAACAATTACTGTACAAATGAGACCGCCGTTACGAGATATTACTATTTTCGTGTATTTTTGGTCCAGTGGCCCATTGCATACCATTTTTGATCCAGCGATACAGAGTAAATGACAATAGCAGCACGACATCTACTGCTACATAGACGACGAATTGCTCTACAAAATAAGATTTAGAACTTCTATATATCTCGAGTGGTTGTGGAGATATTACCATTTAGACGTATTTTGGGTCCCACAGGCCCATTGAAAAACCCTTGACCCAACCATGTAGCGAAAATAACAATAGCAGCAAATCATCTACATCTGTCTAGAGGACGAATTTCCCTTAAAATATAAACACCTATATATATATATATAACTCTATTATTAGGTTTGTGTAGCCTGAGTCACTTGGATCCTACGAAAACATTCTTTTGGTCCAAACCTGCAGCATAGATAATGCCAATCAATAGCAGCACACCATGTAATAGAGTGACCTAATAAACATAAAAATTTTATCTAACATTCTACCAACTCAATCGAGGTTTATGAAGCAGTTTTAGCGTACATCATGTTTAGCGATTTATCAATGTAACACATGTTGAAAAATTCCACAACTGCATCGCATTAAATTTTGGAAAAAAATTTTTGAGTCTGCACCTGTGATCAGAAAAATTTCAATGGTCTAGACTGGTACGGACCAACAAATTTTAAAGTCGGTCCGAGCCGATCTGCGGACATCACTATTTCATAATATACTATTTACCTTCTTCCGTCCTTCCACGAGCTCAGGCTCAGAAATTACCCCGAGAACCAACCCCTTCTATTGGCAAAGCGCCGCTTACGTAGAAACAAACTGAATATGCCAAAAGTTGACCGTACGCATTTTTCCTTTAAGCCAACTGTAACGATCCACAGAATTAACGACATACACCAATGTAGGGTTAAAACACTCACAGCAACTTCCTCAGCTGTATTAATAACCCTATTGGCCGATATCGCAACATTCATTATGTAATAAATATGGCAATCTGGGCAGCGAAATCATTGGAGTAGCGCAAACACAAAGCTGTATACGTGCCGAATTAGATTATACAACTCGATGAATAAAAACTATCGAAAATCCCTCTAATCCAGTGACATATTTTGAGAGTCATAAACAAAAATAATTTTGTGCAAAACTAACCGTTACTTAAAGAAACTACGCTCGGCTTCATAATAATTGCTATCGAGGGCTATATTTGCAAAAACTACGTTACTTAGCAAACAAAAAATGTCCTAACCTTAAAATCTCCAGAAGACTGTGACAACTGCTGTTCCACAGTGATAACAGCCGCAACCAGCGAACCACAATCGTCGGCTTTGAGTTTTCGACAGGCAGTTGCAAATTCCTCGCGCGTAAAACGACACATCTGGGCAGCGTCGGCGCACCAGGCAAACGCCAAAACAGGAAAAGAGTCTGTTTCAAGACCCAGGTCGGTACAAAAATCAATGATACCATCTGCTGTCATGGTATCCGGAGTACCATTCGTTCGGTCGCCACAATATCGATTAAACAGCGATGATACACGAGATTCAAACGCTGAAGAACCACGGCGTTTCAAAAGATTATTGAATGCAGAATCGTCGTCTATAATTACAAATAACATTACACAACATTTTATACATATTTCTGATAAGCAAAGTGATTTTAAGATTTCTATAAGTCTTTGAAATAACATCGTCTGTGTTCGCATGTCACTAGATTTTCGTAGCTGAATTTCACCTTTGTGCATTTACATAGAGATATCGACAGAAACAAAAGTAAATTATGGTTCGCGAAAATTTTGCGAATAGCAATATGTACAGGTATTAACTGCTCGGAAAAGATATGCTTTCATTTCGTTAGAAAATTAGCGATATTTAAAACGTTAAAATTTTTTATAAAAATGTTTAAAATTAATTTTTAAGGAACCTCATCTTCTCTAAAGCAGTGAGCGAAGTGAGTTGACTTTTTCACAGAAAGCGCTACGGGAAATCTTAAGTTTCGTTTTTTGTCCGTCTGTGTACCTCATAACGCTGATCTTCAAAAATTCATTAGCAGAGGTGATGCCGATGTCGCTTGGTACATAGATCGTTGACAGCTTCGACACCATTTCCGGGTGAAAATGGCCAAAAACTGGTCATTCAAAGCTTCTATACCAAATCGTTGTGTGGGTACCATTGTTTCGTAGCCCATATCTAACACCAGAGACGCTACATCGAAAAACAGATACTGCACCCGAAATCAACTGTAACTTTGCTGAGCATTTTTGATAGAACTGGATGGATCTGCTGAACATTGATTTTTATGGAACCGTTCCATGGACCGCTACGAGCCCGTATATGGTTGTCGACACTTTGGCATAAATACCGACGGTTTCATTATCATCTAGAGTCCGGCACTAATATTTCATGCCTTTTCAGGATTTCATTGGGTTTAGGGTCGATAAACTCAATTACCAATAAGCATTCCTGAGCTGTCCGCAGTGAGAGGGGCCCATTTGTCGAATCCCCAAATGTTAGTACATTCCCCCACATGTCCACCAATGTCCGCACCTGTCCACTCGGTCGAAGCCCGTATGTTCAACTAAATCCAAAAAAGATTTTAATGTCTATAAATTTATATTTTCTGTAAGCAGAATGTTTTGTAATTAGTAATTATCGCTATTTCTAATGCTAGAACGTCGTTTGATAATTTGAAAACACTTGTACGTAGTTTCAAAATACCAGTCCAGATAGCCGAAGCAACGTATTCAACACGCGTGAAAAGAAACAATTCTTGATGTTCTGTATATACGCAATACGTAAACAAACTACTGAAAACATACTATATGGCAATCGGGTTCGTTGACCCAAACCTGAGGTTTTTTGGTGAAATACTAAGTGAAAGCCCGGACTTTTTATTTTCAACCAATAGAACTTTACTGTTGCTCTCCGAAACGCCTATCCATAATTTTTTTCTCTACTTAAATGCAATGTGTAAGTAATCATGAACAACAGGCAAATGAAATATGACATTGAAAAGCCTGGAATTTTGCTAAAAATCGGCAAATATCTGAAAAATCGCGAAAAATTGGAAGTCATTGAAAACTGTTTTGTACTTTTTGAAATATTTAATATTCAAGACTTCTAAACGTACAAATTTTAAAAAATGCCGTGTTTTTAAAGAAAAGTGCTATTACATGCCCATTTATGCAGAAAGTATACAGTGGCTATTTCTGAAAATGAGTGCAGCAAATGTCATAGCGTACCATATCGCTTTGGTGCCGAATGGAAATGAACTAAAAGGATCTCTGCCAATAGACGAGTCTCGGGCGCTTGAAAATAACCCGTACCACGCTGCCTTGCTGGTCAAGAAGTTTTATACAAAAGCTTGTGGTTGGCCATCCCCGATATAAAAATTGCCTAGTGAGTGACAAAAAAGGAAAAAAGTCCACCGCTGCTAGTAATGGGCAAGGATATCAAGATATGAATTCATATCTGAATATAATCAACTAATAATGAAATGTCGGGAATTTTAGTGTATATATCCGAAAGCAACTTAGCCCAACGAAAGAAAGGCAATTTAGGTAACAGTTTCAGTTTAAAGGTTAGTTGGAAACCCAAAATACTAACTTTTTCAAAACTCTGTTCTTTTCATGCTTTCACCTTATACGAATATTATAATACCGTATTACTTACTGTGGTAAAATGTATATTTAAACTCACTAATAAGTTGCCGTTTTAATTTTTGGAGTATTTTGTATTAATTTGTAGAATCTAAGAGCCCACCGATGTCTCATTTTGCGAGCAAAGCGAGCGGAGTTTCTGGTGAGGGTGCTAGAGGGAAAAATCCGGAAAATTTCATTTGCCTGTCGCTGTTTAATCTCACCTTCTGGCGGAACTTGATAATTTTTTGAACGGCAAGCAATAACGATGCGCCATTTGGTTGACCTCTAACAGCACCAACCCATCTTCGAGGTTAAAGTGGCAAAAACAAGTTTTAAGGATCCGTTACCACATCTGCAAACGCGTGTATAAGCTTGCTTTCGGTTGTTGGAAAGGTTGTGACATCTGTTGTCCACCGTACAATAACAGAAGTGTTACTAAGCCAATATTAAGAAAGCATCAATATGGTTTTGTGTCCGGCAGGGGCTGATCGGATCAGATTTTCAATCTACGACAGGTCATGGAAAAACGGCTAATTCACCATATTCCCTTTGGTCCTATGTGGACTTTGGTGCAATATTTGATTAAATTCATCGCAGGTCCCCCTAGACAGCTTTACGGTAGTGAGTTATTCGAGATGATTCTGGAGATGCAGAGTCTGTCTCGGGACATATTAGCTGCCAGCGACTGGTACTCGTAGGGCCAAATGTGGCAGACAACCCTTAAAACACTGATATTGCCATTTTGAGCATGAAGATTTGGTCGGAACTATTCGCGTTCAACTAAAGGGCATATCCTCATGACTTTCGCTATTGAATAAAAAAATTTATCGAAATGCGTCTGCCTGAAGATGAGTTATGCGTGACAGAAACAAACAAAAAAGACATTTGCAACATTTTTCCCTTGCGCTATCTCTGCTCGCTCTGTTTCAAATATTGTACAGCTACAGATATAGAAATAAAAGGAAATCATTCGCGAAAAACTAACGGATAGCAGTAATTGAATACTCTTGCCCATTGTTTCCAAACAACTAATTAACGAACGAATTGCTTTTATTCTTGTCCGTATCTGAAAATCATGACTGCTGCCTACATGTTGCCATTGCCATAAGCACTAGACCATGTATAGTACTCGCCAAAAATGACTGTCGCTTGGTCGCAGCTCGCTCGAAATAAATTTGTTGTAAAAATAGAATTTATTATTAATCTAGTTTCGAATTGGCAGTGATAGTGAACTTGCTCACGGCTCGCTCGAAACGCTCCGGCGTGTGCTACAACTCGGTGGCATATGTTTTAATTCAACTTCAGTTGGTAAAGTATGTAGTTAAGTACTGCACCCGTCAAAAATGACTGTCGCTGACTCGCGACTCGCTCAAAATAAATTTGTTCTAAAAATAAGATGTATTATTAATTTAAATTGTTTCGAGATATCGAGGGAGCCACTCGCACGCGAATCGCTCGAAATGCGTCAGTCATTTCTAGCGTGTACTGTAAGCACAAGTAAAATGCAATCTAGCCTTTGTCGAGTTTTGTACAGCTTTACGACATTGATATTCGTTTGATTTGCGAACTTCATCAAATCGATCCTCCTTGCACCGCCTACAAGAATGGAGTGCCGGAGTAATTTTTTGTTGCAAACTTTAGTGTTTGCCCAAAAAGTTTCAAACCCACAGAAATTTTCCATAGTCCAGGATAGTTGAGACAGTCACGGCCAAAAATAAGTGTAATCCAAATCGATCGATTATTCTGCACGTACTTCTGGCCGAGACTGTCCATTTGATTTCCGTGATAGTGGAGGGAGGAGAACACCCGCCGTGCGCGGGCTTGCCTTGGTCAGTGCGAGGACACTCCCTCCCCGGTTCATATCCCTTTTCATTATTTTTCCCAAAGGCAACTTTGACCGCTTACGCGAAACAATATAGTTTCGGTCGATCCATATTTTCATTGAAATATTGCACTTTCTCACACCATACGGTGATTAGATGGTAGGCGTGGACTAACATCATAGCTTGGAAAATAAAGAAGGCAAATACCCACTTGAAATAATTTTGTCCCAGTAATAATTTTGTCTTTCATACGCCTACGGACTTACACTGTCTATACATGCAAATCTAGAACGGTTCTCGTATTAATTTTGGATCGAGTTCTACCATAGTGATATTATGTCCAACTAGAGTACCAAAGTTTCCTCTACAAAGCTGTTTAATGCAACATTTAGTTACAGTAAACCCGTGGTCAAAATTTTCGCCATTTCCAGCAACGTCTCACATTCTGAGACTATATATAGGCAAACACTAAATATGTACCTCCTTGTGAGCTGCACTCAAATAAATAATTTATGATAACACTGGTTACCAAAGCAAATACTCACTAAACTCAGGATGTATTGTAACACGTCGGCGCATAATAATTATTAACCTGTAAGCAAGCATGTGTGAATGAGAGTACATTTTGCGTGTAAAAACAGCTATTTATGTGGTGGGGCTGTAGGAGATTTATACGCGCAAGGAACATCAAAACTTCGAAAAGCCTATTTTTTTGGAAAAACCCATATGCATTGTTGGAAAAACTTTGAATGAGCCCAAATTTCTAAGCCCACTCCAGAAAGTTCGAGATCAAGGTCGGCCACCCGGACCGTTTATTTTTTTGTGTCAATCCACTCAGCCCGCGGGCTAAAATTCTCCTCTCTAACAGATAGTTTACAATAGAAATACCGACATTTTTGGCTATACCCGTTCAAAATGAAGGGCATCCGCTACGGTGCGGTTTGGCCCGGTTGTAGCCGAGCGTCGGCTCTCCTGCGCCAAATTTTTCACCTTTGGCTCGAAGCCATAACTATTCATACGGAATTCATATATGGTGACAAATACTGTTTGTTGAAAGCTACACGAAAAGGAAATCATTGATACACACGTTAGCTAAATTTTTAAGTAGATAGGATGAGTACTAACTTCAAAATACATAACCTTGAAAACGATTGAGCACGGTAAATATGAACTCATGCAAAATTAAAAATGGTTTACGTATCTGGCTTCTTCAAACCGAGGAGCCTCCATCGGCTTTCTACCAAACCACCACGGCACGGCTAGGGCCCGTATCCGATCCCCTTATAAATTTTCAATCGACGTGTCCCCGGGCTGAAGCCTCCAATGAGACATAGAGAATCCAGCGTATAACTAGATATATTATGCAACTGATTTGGCTAAATCAAGCTTTCAGTGAATGCAATATTTGTACTTTGAACCACAAAATCGTAAAGTTCAAAAACATGCTAACTTGTCATTGTGGCTCGTTTTGGCATCGCAGGCATTTTTGGATAAACAAACGCGCGTTGACCGTAATAACATCCACTCGACGGCAGCGCAGTTTGATGTGTTTCCGACGCTGTGCCAGCGCTGGGCGTATAATCACCGACATAATTAGCATTATCATGGCTAGTACGACAGTGCGCTCCAACGCTGTCAATACTATGCTGTTGGCCATGTTTAGCTTCACCAGTACTAGATGAAGCTGCAGGTGATTCCTGATTGGAGCAACATGCACCCATATCAGTCTTTTATTATTATATAAATTATAATATACTTGTTATATTTTATGTATAGTTTAACAGTAGTTGCAGCTTTTATTATTGTCTTCGATATAGATTGTTTTCAGCCACGTTCCGAAGGAAGTGGAATAAAAATTTAACATTCCCTGCCATGCAATAACGTTATTTAGAAACGTAGATTAGTTAAGATGATATCAATTCGTATTCGTGCTATCATAATATCACTATATCGATAGTTTGTTAAGCATTTATTTTTATCCGTGACTCTACTTCACTTTCATGGCGATCAAAATAATTCTAACATTTCACTCTATTCATATCACCTCAACATTTTAACTTCATGCACAAATTTAGTTGTTATGTTAGTTTATAAACATTGAATTGTCCCTCAACAACAATGGCATACTACAGAAATCTGTCGCTAACATTTTGGTTCAAGCTGGGTCGAACGATTACAGATAGATACTAGTTACTCGGGAAGTGAGAGGAAATGGAGCAAGCGCTCTCAGTCACTACTCCTGGCCTCTCCGCAGAGTGGGCACGGAGGTCTTATATTTTCGACCTCCCCAGGTAAATTCTGGCTTGCCCCATCTATTTTCAAGTCAAACCAAAAATGACCGTCCTAACAACAAACGGTTATAATGAAAATCGATATCGCTGGTTGTATTTAGACTATTTATGACAAAAATCCTTAATAAAATAAAGTGCCGTCAGCAATAATACGCATTTTCAGTGAGCAATAACAATGGTTAAATGCTTGTAAAACACGAAAAAATGCAACTTTATAACCCTAATCGATCTAAGCGTATGGTTTCCAACAGGTAAGCGGGTGAAATTCTATTCATGTAGTAACTTGGGGCGCCCAGCTCAAAGCCCCTAGTAAACTTTTGCAGCTCTGGGGAAGCCAGTAACAGGAGGTTGAAAATTGCCCAAAGAAAACAATACATCAGCAATACATTGAGAAAAAAGCTACGACCATTTTCAGCACATATGAGATAATATTTCTTTATTTCTTGTATAACCAAAATGCCAAACAAATTAAAGTTTATGAATCACAACTTGCCAGAAAAACTATTTTAGAGCGCAATGTTTCATGATGTAGTCCTCTAGTGCTAGCCGTATTGGATTCACACTTCACGCATACAAGTGCTTTCACCGTATTCCACAATACCGAAAACCTATATATACACCGAGTCTACGCCCTTGAGTACAGCTTCATGAAAAAAGCAACACTGTTTATGAATAAAAAAAGTTTGCATTTTGTCCCAATTGGTTAAAGACATAGCCACTGTAAATTTAAACTGTTCAACCAACGTGTTTAACAAGATAAATAATCCAATAAGATTACCTATTTTCCAGCGAGAACAAGCGAGAAAAACCCTTGCCAAAATGTTGAAAATTTAACTTTTTTGAGCTATTACTTTAAACTTTGGATATAGCTTTAAACAAAAATAATTGGTTAACAACAAAGTTCCAGCTTTCGATGAATGGATTCAACATATTTCGATCAAATTCAATGGAGGACATATCCCAACTGCAAAATTACAAAAGTGTTCAGTTTATTGGTTTCGGCTTTTAAATATTTCAACGTTTAAATAGGACATCATAGGATTGGCGCAAGCACAAAGCATCTGCACGACTCGACCGTTTCGACTTAGGGAGAAGGAATTTTAAGCTTTCGTTTGATTCATCGCTTTGTTGGAACGGACGTTGCGAATTTAGGCTATGAATGCCACCTCACATTTTGGAAATCAGGTTCATCGACCGTAAAATTCTTGAAATCGTATGAAAAGCTATATAATATAGTCAAGTTGAACTCTAGATTGCTATCAAAACCATCGTATATATTGAGAGTGCTTGATAACCGGATACCCATGGTAAGGTAAAAACACGCAACAACATGCCGAAGTTTGAAAAAATCTTTTTCTAGTAAAGGGTCGACGGGGCATATTCAGGCCCGTAGCGGTTCAGGGAATGCCACTACAAAATGTCGTGGTTAATAAGGTTGTAGATCTCGATGAGCTAATTCTGTTGTAGTCTTCGATGCGAAGACTGTGTCGCGAGATATAGCTGCGAAGGACAGGTACCCGGATTGCCAAATTTGGCAAATAACTCTTAAAAACCTGTTTTTGACATTTTGACCGTGATGATGGGTCGTAGCTGTTCCCATTCAACTAAAGATCACATCCTCATCACTTTTGCTATTGGATAAAAAATTTATCGAAAACCAAACGCTCGAAGATGAGCTATGCTAGACAGAACCAGACAAAAAAGAAATTTTCACGATTTTCCCCAGCGCCCTCAGTGGAAACTCCGCTCGCTCCGTTTCGATAAACCCCCTGCTGCTGCGGTGTAGATGATTATAGTTTTTTGTTCTTTCCGCATCTTCTAAATTTAGAACGTTTTTATATGTGACACAATCCTGTTTGTCCTGTAACTTTTTAAAGGAATGCGTGATCAGATTTATTTTTGCACCACT
>JASANE010005142.1:0-20000 GCA_030248225.1 Trileptium ribeirensis | reverse complement strand
ACCTGACTAATGTTAGCGTTAGCCTGACTTTTCGTTCTTCACGTTTGTCCCTGCACCATCGGTTCTCGACATGCCTTTCAAATCATATCTTAGCGTTAGCTTGACCCTTTTCGTTCTTCCGTTTGTCCCTGCACGCTTTGGTCTTGAAGTCGCTCAAATTTTTGAACAAAGGTTACATCGTTATTACCGTTACGAAACTATGGAGATTGCCTTAGGCATACAGTGAAGTATTTTGAATTTTAGCGTACGGCGCAATGACTAAATCTTAAGCGTTAGCAACTAACACCTTTTCGTTCTTCAACGTTCGTCACCTGCAACCACTTCGATTCTCGAGCCGTGCCTTTCACAAATCATTTTTTGAACAAAGGTTACATCGTTATTATCGTTACGAGTATGTGGAGTTTGCTTTAAGCATCTATTGAAGTATTTTGAATATTAGCTTACGGCGCAATGACTAAATCTTAAGCGTTACCAATTGACACCTTTTCGTTCTTCAACGTTCGTCACCTGCAACCGCTTCGGTTCTCGAACCTTGCCTCGGACAAACAAGTTTTTTAAACAAAGGTTACATCGTTATTACCGTTACGAATCTATGGAGATTGCCTTAGGCATCTAGTGAAGTATTTTTAATATTGGCTTACGGCGCAATGACTAAATCTTAAGCGTTAGCAATTGACACCTTTTCGTTCTTCAACGTTCGTCACCTGCAACCACATCGGCTCTCGAACCTTGCCTCTCACAAACTATTTTTTGAACAAAGGTTACATCGTTATTATCGTTACGAGTCTGCGGAGTTTGCCCTAGGCAGCCATTGAAGTATTTTGAATATTAGCTTACGGCGCAATGACTAAATCTTAAGCGTTAGCAACTGATACCTTTTCGTTCTTCAACGTTCGTCACCTTCAACTACTTCGGTTGTCGAATTTTGCCTCGCACAGACAAATTTTTTGAACAAAGGTTACATCGTTATTACCCTTACGAGTCTGTGGAGTTTACCTTAGGCATCTAGTGAAGTCTTTTGAATATTAGCTTACGGCGCAATGACTAAATCTTAATCGTTAGCAATTGACACCTTTTCGTTCTTCAACTTTCGTCACCTCAAACCGCTTCGGTTCTCGAAACTTGCCTTTGACAAACAAGTTTTTTGAACAAAGGTTACATCGTTATTACCGTTACGAGTCTGTGAAGTTTGCCCTAGGCATCCATTGAACTATTTTGAATTTTAGCGTACGGCGCAATGACTAAATCTTAAGCGTTAACGACTGACACCTTTTCGTTCTTCAACGTTCTTCACCTGCAACCGCTTCGGTTCTCGAACCTTGCCTCGGACAAACTATTTTTTTAGCAAAGGTTACATCGTCATTACCGTTATTAACGCGATTTTTTGACGTCGATGAATTTTACGTTTACATTCAGAGATGTAAAACTCAAGTTTTTTTTGGGTCCAGGAAGGTCCAGGGTTGAGAGATTTGTTAAACTACGTCGTACAGGCATTTATAGAAGTCGGGGGTTACTATTCCTAAGGCAGCCGTATTTAAGGGTCAACAAATTTAATTACTAGAATGTATCAAAAGATTATTAGATACATTTATTATTGACAATTGAAATTGTCCAAGATCATATAGAAATAGAAATATAGAAATAGAAATAGAATATAGAAATTACATATTATCTTCAATATAAAATCATTATTCTACGATAGCTTACATCATCGATGCTATGACGTCATAATTAGATTTTGAATGCTCATCCAGAAGACCCATTATTGAAATAAATAGAATTATTTGAGGCTTTTCGTGAGACGCCGATTGCTATTTATGTTCTGAGTTAATATATACATTAAAACACTATCAGTGTTCATGTACTAAAATGTAATAATAGTCAAATAGTAAAATCTGAATGCCGAATTGTTGAGACAACAAACTGTAGTTTATTATGTTGCAGCCATTGTTCGTTGTGTTGTTTGGTAAACAAGAGTGTCGTGGGTTTTATTGGTTTTTTCTAATAAAGCGCTTAAATGTTTAGTGTTGTGTCTTACAAATCAGCCCATACTAGATGATAGGGAACATTAAATTCCAGAAAAAAATAGGAATTTAATTAGAAGTAAACTTTAGAGCGGACGCTGTGCGATTTCGCACTAAATTTTAGACGAATGAAAGCTATACCTAAATTATTTGTTGCGGCAATAGATTATTGTTTTGTTCGTTCTGTTGTTTGGTAAACAAAAGTGTTGTGGGTATAAGTATGTAATCTATTAACAATCCTAAATATTTATATTGCCTAAAGCTCACAATCTTAGTAAAGCTTATCTGGAATTGTAAAAAGATAATTTTGACTGTGTTTCTTCCTGAACAAAATTTCATATTATACCAAAATTATGTTCATCATTATCAAGTTGAAATTTAGATTTGAAACGTTCTAGTTGTGTACACAAAGGACCTTCGATCAATTAAATTAAAGTAAATTAAAAAAGCAAAGAAAGCAGGTACGACGTATTATTGTAAGGATAATTCGTAGTAAACATTTTAAACAAAATCGCTTCTTTCATTAGCAAGGCACGAGCAGTAGCAACAAAGTTTTTAATGATTTTCGATAAAAATATGAGTTTTGAAGTTCTAACACGCAGGATTTACATTTGACAGAAGCCAGTTTCCAAATTTAGCATTTGAGGATTACATCACAATTTGCTAAAATATTAATAGTTCGAAATCACTTGAGTGGTCATATTCCCGTGACCCCTCCCCCTCTTGGATATACCCAAGCTAACGACCTCGTGAAAATAACGATAATACCTTTTCCGCCAGTGTATATGTCTGTCAATCGAGATCACAAACGTTGTAAAACCAAATAGGTGTACTTGTTTTCAAGTTGCAATGCTGAGAGCTAAGTTCCTGATCATTATGGCCTATAATATACTCATGACTATACGAAAATCGCTACTGTTATAAAAGGTTCAGCTAAGATCATAAACACTGTTAAAAATTCAACAAAATCAGCTCAGCGATTAACTGAATCGCAGAGGCTAACAATACATTCCGTCAAATATTTGCGTCAAAATATTGGGTAGTTCTTTTAAAACCCTTTCCCATTTAAAGAAGCTGAATATATTATAAATGACGCGTTTAATATGTTAGTATGTATTAATACGAGTGCTGTGAAAATCAGGCCAAATCAGTCATCGGATTCTGTTCCAAATACGAAACTTCAGAATATATACGTTTGGTTTTTAAGTAATGAGTTCGCGATGAAACTTGCAATAAACATTATTGTTACTGCACTTGTAGGCATTTCAACTGTAATGGATACAACTGTAAAAAAAATTGAAGATATATTCATTCATGGCAGTGAAAATCCTCCGAATTTATTCAAAAAATAGGAGTTTCGAATCTTTCAGTCACTTGCTAGAAAATTCAAAGAGTGTTAATTCAACTATGATGAACATTCTAACTGAAGTCATGATCGCTGTGAGAGTTGTAGCAAAATACGTCAGCTCAATAAAAAATTGAAAATGTTTAGAGCACAGGGGTTACCCGATAAAAGTTACCCTAAGAATCTGACTCCCCATCAAGTTAATCTACACTCCCCCGCCCCACCCCCAAGGACGGTTCTGCACCGATATTTTCAAGGAGACAATTATCTTTACCTGTAATAAATTACGAGATTAAATGAATATGGAAATTTCAGAAACTGGCTGGAACGAATAATGCTATTTTGTGCCCTTAAACCTAGGTATTTTTCCTAAGATAAACCCAACGGTAGAAATTGTTATCATCTTAATATAAATCACTTTTGTAGCGTTATGCAGCTCTAGCGATGAAGCCATATTCACATGGTTAGTTTGGATGCTGTCCGCATGTTTATGTATTTACTCAGCACACAACTCTGCAATCCCACTGTAACCAAGATAACAGTTCACAGATCCAGTTAGGGTAACGAGCAATGGTTAGTTCTTTATCATTGATATAAATTCCCGCGATTAGGTCAACCAAATGATTCAGAGATTGTAGCGTTATGCAGCTCTAGCGATGGAGCGAAATTCTGATCACATGGTTAGTTTGAATGCTGCCCGCATGTTTATGTATTTGCTCAACACACAACTCTACAATCCCACTGTAGCCAAGATAACAGTCCACAGATCCAGTTAGGGTAACGAGCAATGGTTAGTTCTTCCTCATTGATATGAATTCCCGCGATTAGGTCAACCAAATATTTGGATTCAGAGATGGTAGCGTTATGCAGCTCTTGCGATGGGGCGAAATTCTGTTCACATGGTAGTTTGAATGCTGCCCGCATGTTTATGTATTTACTCAACACACAACTCTACAATCCCACTGTAGCCAAGATAACAGTCCACAGATCCAGTTAGGGTAACGAGCAATGGTTAGTTCTTTATCATTGATATAAATTCCCGCGATTAGGTCAACCAAATATTTAGATTCAGAGATTGATGTTCTTGGAGTGGAATGAGTCGAAATATGATCTGGAAATTTCATCGTCTACTCTACTGATAATTCACAGCTTTCATTCTGGATGACACGAGCTGTTGGATTAATTAGACGGTGGTCAACAGGCTGATCCAATCCTTGTTGGTTCTAACGGTGCTATATACCAAACACTCATCTGTGGTTTGTCCCGCATCTCTAATTATATATTTCGTTTGTCCACCACACTTATGCAACCCTTGCAGTATTACTGATTCTTAAGTTGTAAAATCGGCATCATAAATAGGGTTTTCTTTCAGATAACTCCCGCCGAAAATACGGTCTTTTGAAGATACCAGCCATTAATTTTAGTGAGCAGCTCGTCATGATTCGGTTTTGAAAATGTTCATTTATGTCATCACGTTTCTGACAGTTTTCCATTACTTTTGGCATTACATTCGTAACACCCAACCAGTCTTATTATACTTACAGATTTGCCACTTAAGGAAATTATGAAACTGTCCAAACTCCCTAAAGCGCCAAGTCAATAAATCAATTGTTTTTCGGACAAAATACACATTTAGCTCAGCCATATAATAGCGTTTACTAAAGGAAACGAACCATCGGCTATTTTGGATAGTGCTTTGTAAAGTGAATATTTAGCGAATTTGATGACAGCGTCCCCTTATCTAATAAAGGTAACCAATTCGTGGCCATTAAACAGAATCACCTAGTAATTTTGACAACGGGCGCTAAAATGCACCGCGTTTTTAGGGCATCGCTCGCTAAACATCATTAGGACTTTTTGATTGAGCGAAGTATGCGGAACCTCTTAATTATTTTGTCAATAGGTACACCTATGAACATGCAGGGTTACGAGTGTTAAGGGTATGTACTACCCGTGGGTATACAGGCCACCTGCGGGCTCAATAATTGAGTCCATAACCCCTCTCTCTCCCGTTCTTGGGTTCCCCGTACCAGAGCACAGCTCCGTTCCTCATTAAAGGCGAACTAGTCGAGTCCTGTAGCATACTAATAAAAAATTGGAAGATCTTCGAACGTAATATAGATATATTGTAAATTCAAACATGAGTCCTTATATCTCAAATATTTTGGTTAAATTCATACTGTCAGAGTTTTCGAACGCACAGCTCCAATTTTCCCAACTTTATGTTTATCTGCTCGATTTATGCCCTGACTCGGCATCGGTTGTAAAACTACACTGTGTAATTACTGGCTTCCATCGATGAAATGCCTTTGAAATTTGCACAAAAAACCGCAATTGGTATTCTGTCGATTAACATTCCGGTATGACTAAATGAATCGCTGGATGATGCAATCAACTGTCCCAAGAATTGCTAATAAGACAGTCAGTCAGACCTTTCAAGTATCGAAATTGGATTATAAATACACTTAGACAAATTGTATTTCTTCATTTATTTAACTCAAGTCTGGCCGAGCCGGCTAGTAGCACCGTTTGTCCATCTTGTACCATAAAATTACTTCCATCTTATCCAACTCCTATACGGACAATACATATGGCAACCCCATTAAAAGAGACCTTAACCTATGATCAAGGAACTAAACCCATTTAGGACAACGTAAAGTGAAATCACGGGAAATGCAATAAACGCCATTTTTGGTACGATCGGTCACTAAGGAGAGGACATTTACTGGGCAATGATGATCGCTGAATAAATACAATAAATGCTTCGAACTGGGGCGATATCTCTATAATAGCAGAGATTATAAACGCTTGTAGATATAGACTAGTTAAATTGTCTACATAGAAAGGTCATGATGTAAATAGGATCAACAACCATGGCCATATCCAGATATTTACCCTTTACGTCCTGAATTAATTTAGATTTCGAGTATCTATGAACAATTATTGGTTGTCGCGAGGTATATCGAGCCCCGAAAGTTGTGGTGATAGTAACGTTTATTAAACGACGGGCTAAGAATTAAATTAGTATAACCAAGAGTGCTTTAGGGAAGAGTATGACACTTCCGTGCAATCGCATGTAAACCCGTGTTTGATGATACGGGCGTTTTCGGCCTGACCCTCCCCCCCCCCAGTTTCTGGAGGTGTAGCTCGGACCCCCACAATTTTTCTTTTTTTTTAAGAGAGGGGAAGGATAGGTCGGATTCCCCAATTATAAGCAGCTAGTAGTTCAGCCGATCCCCGCAGACTTGGGGAATCCGACCTACCCCCCCCACAAAAAATAAAACTGGGGAGGGGGGTCCGAGCTGATCCCTTCCAGAAACTTTGGGGTCAGTGCATCTCGACCCCCAAAAACTGGGGGATCAGGACAACATCATCAAACACGGGTTTACATGTGAGTGCAGGAAACCCATTCAAACGTAATTAGTTCAAACTGGTGGAATCAAAGTGTTGAACTATTTATAAGGAAAAAATAAACTTTTGAGCAAACAAAGCAGCGCCGAACATTGAATGTTCAGAACACAAATTTGGTTACTTACTCGGAATGAGACATACTCGACGAAATATATTTATATAAACCAAAAGTGGATGAGGGAACAATCACAGATGTCACTTTCTAGCATTTTAAAGGAAATCCGTATTTCATGACATGTGTGTTTTCAGACATACCTCCTAATTAATTGGGGGGTACGACCTCACAAAGTTATGATGACCCCCAATTTTAGGAAGAGTATGTCGGGCACCCCAGTTTGTTTGGATGAATCGATCGCTCGCAGTTATCCAAGACCCCATGAAAAAACTTGAGGTACGACGTATCCCCTTAAAACTTGGAGGGATCGCAGATCACAAAACTGAAGAGGAGGTATACTATCAAACAGGGGCTTACAAATTGAGTACTGGGAAGTTACACACTGTTTCCCTTGATGCGCTGACGATAAAACTAGAATGTTTATAAATATTTCGAGATAAAAAAAAATCAGAACAGTATATATTTATAGGTAGGAGCTTTGGTTGTAGGAAATATATTCATTGAATTTATACAAATAACGTTTGTGCCATAAAAATAGAAACTATTCAGAGAAAAAAGATATTAATGAAAAATAAAAATAAAGAAATAAACGAGTATAAAAGAAAAATATTAAATGTATATATTATAAAGAACAATTGTATGTAGTTCGGTTTGTTTAATACAATTTACGTAGGACAAAATTTTAAAGAATAAATATCTGGTTTTGATAAAAAACCTAAAATTTGCTTCCTGATACCTAATATATTTTCATTTCCAATTTTAGACTCTGATTCAGTCGAATGCCTGTTTCCTGAGATTAGTAAAAAAGTAAGTCAGATTTTGAATTAGTCTGGGCTAAAAAATGTTTTAACTCAGCGTATATCGAGTCAAACTTTGACTCAGTATGACTGAGCTTTGATTCAGCCAAGAGACATGGCATCCATATTGAGCTTAATCTGACACTGTTTAATGAGTCGAAAAATCACTGACTGACTCATTTGAGTTAATTTTGTTTCGCACTTTTCACAGTGTAAATTATATATATTGTTCGAAAAACGAGACATGACACTCACACTGAGCTTAATCTGACACTGTTTTCTGAGTCGAAAAATGACTGACTGACTCATTTGAGTTAATTTTGTTTCGGTCATTTCACAGTGTAAATTATATATATATTGTTCAAAAAACGCTTATGTCGGCTGTTGCTCTAATTTTGTGCAAAAAATATCGTTGTTAAGTTTTCAGCGTGGATTTTAGATTTTAACAACCTGAGTAACTGTAAAGAATTCTTGTTATATTAAAATTGGCCAAGGTAACCCTGTGGGGCCAATGTGTTATGCATGTCATGCCGTTCTCGATATACTAAACATAACCTTTAACCTAAGTTTAGGTACTCATATGAGAAGTACAGTAAGCCTAGGCCTAAGTCGAGGGCGGCCGCAACCTCGAACCGAAGCTCTAAGCTGTTCTTTGTTTCTAGCGGTATAACGTATTGCCACTCAGGGTTACTTGGGTCTTAAAATTAATTTGCGTTTAGTAAAATGGTAATGGTTAGCAGTGAAATATGAAATTTTATGAAAACAATAGTGTAAAACTCATGTTTACGAATTTAATATTTGCAATAAGCTAGTGTCTATGAAGCTCAATGCAACTCTTATTCAAGGAGTTCACTATAGATACATGTGAAGCTTATTTGTCCTAAGAAAATTGATTTATTTCACAGCACCGTTTTCCGAATTCCGTATATGAAGCTCAATGCAACTCTTATTCAAGGAGTTCACTGTAGATACATGTGAAGCTTATTTGTCCTAAGAAAATTGATTTATTTCACAGCACCGTTTTCCGAATTCCGTATATGAAGCTCAATGCAACTCTTATTCAAGGAGTTCACTGTAGATACATGTGAAGCTTATTTGTCCTAAGAAAATTGATTTATTTCACAGCACCGTTTTCCGAATTCCGTATATGAAGCTCAATGCAACTCTTATTCAAGGAGTTCACTGTAGATATATGTAAAGCTAATTTGTCCTAAGAAAACCGGTTTATTTCACAGCACCGTTTTCCGAATTCTGTATAATAGCGAAATTCCGCCCAAAATTGGCTGCCTCTAAAACATGTGAATGCCTAAAAGATTTTTATTATTTTCGAAGACTTTTTAAGTAAAGGTCGCCGTTGAGTTCTTTGACTCAAACAGATTTTTATTATCATCTGATCGCAACACGTAAAGCTGTGTTCACACGATCAAACTTGTTTCACTGATTTTGATCAAAATTTGAACTCAAACCTTGATCGAATTTTGGTCAAAATTTGAAACCATTTTTTTGCATTTTTGGTGCCTTTTTAAGGATATGATTTAGCCAATCATCGACGAGATGTATTACCTGAAAAAGTTTGAGTTAAAATTTTGATCTCAATCTATGAAATGTCGCTATTTTCTTTTAAAAATCACTTTTAATCGCTTTGATAAGAATCGTTTTGATCAAATTTTGACCTAAAATTGTGAACTCTAACTTTGAGCAAAAAGTTTGAAAGTGTGAACACACCCTGATATATGACGAAGAAATTATTACTCTGTACTTATGTGAACAAACTGTAAGTATGGATCTACCAACCATACATATTATCCAAACCCTGATATTTTTTTAATCTTTTTCAAAGAAATTGACTGATCAATTGATTGATTTCTTGATTGATTGACTGGATAGTAAAACTTTAGTGACTCTATAGGTAACATAAAAACAAAGTAACACTGATTCAAAAAACGTTGATTTTTTGTGTAATATAATTGACACAACGCTAAAGAAAAATTCGAAATACGAAACAATATACTAAGCGCCTGGGTCGCCGAATTCCCAACTGCTGTAAGAATTGTTATACTTTAATTGATTTCTGAAAAAAAAACAGAGGAACAGAAACAATAACAACAACAAGCAAAATTGGGGACACAATCTTCATGCCTAGCTATGTAATAATTTACCATTATACCAGTGGCCACAGATTATAATACAGAAATGAATAGAAATTTGTTTGGATCGTCAGTGTCGCAAACTTTAGCTTGGACATATCCAAAAGTAGTAAAATGCAAAACTAAGTGACTATATGTTTGCGGCAACATAGTATAATGCATTCAGCTTCTTTTCTATAAATCGGTGGATTTGCTACAAAAATTGCGTATTTTTCTCAAATTTAGTGAATTAAAACGTCCAATGGTTGTTGGGAATATATAAATATGTAGGGCGAGACACAGCGGGTGAAAATTAAATAAGCCTTCAAAATTCGGACCCAGAATGTAAAATGGCATAATCACCTGTTTGAGTAGACAAAAAAATGATTAATATAACTACTCTCTCCAGAGCTTTTATAAAGTATGCGAGTCTGCCATTCATATTATTTAAGTTGACATATTCGTAATATAATTTACGAAATTATATTCTAACAAATTATCGTTGAGTCAAATTTCAAACAGTTTATGACGTGTCATATACGTCTTGGAATCACCGACTTATATTGCTTCCAAATTTCTTTTATTAGCTTTATGAAAGACTCACGCAACAAACTGCTGTATCAACTATAGGAAGTTAGTCACAAATAAAAGTTTAACAGAATGGTTAATATAATATATCATCTACGTCGTGGAATCACCGACTTATATTGCTGTATCAACTATAGGAAGTTAGTCACAAATAAAAGTTTAACAGAATGGTTAATATAATATATCATCTACGTCGTGGAATCACCGACTTATATTGCTGTATCAACTATAGGAAGTTAGTCACAAATAAAAGTTTAACAGAATGGTGAATATAATATATCATCTACGTCGTGGAATCACCGACTTATATTGCTGTATCAACTATAGGAAGTTAGTCACAAATAAAAGTTTAACAGAATCGTTAATATAATATATCATCTACGTCGTGGAATCACCGACTTATATTGCTGTATCAACTATAGGAAGTTAGTCACAAATAAAAGTTTAACAGAATGGTTAATATAATATATCATCATCGTCGTGGAATCACCGACTTATATTGCTTCCAAATTTATTTTATTAGCTTTATGAAAGACTCACGCAACAAACTGCTGTATCAACTATAGGAAGTTAGTCCCAAATAAAAGTTCAACAGAACGGTTAATATAATATAAGCCTACAACAGTGAAAGTGTATTTTCTAAGTCAATACGAGTGATATATCGTCTCATCGGGAAATCGGCTCATGCCAACTTTAGGGGACGAACTATAATGCATGCCATGCCGTTATCGATATACTAATAGTAATAGCCTTAGTAATAGCCTAAGCTAAGGTCCTTATATGAACTATGTACTAAGCCTAAGTTGGGAGACTGCCCCGCTCTAAGCTGTTCTTTTTCTGACGTTATAACGTCCGGCCCTAAAGTTGACATGGGCCGGGAAACCCAATATATTCCCAAAAATTTCGCAGTTTCAGCGCTTTTTGGATTTTGGACTTGCAATTTTGTTTAATTGTTTACTATTAATTTATTGTATTTATTTTATTGTTTTTTTTATTTTATTGTTTACTTTTATATATCGTATACTTTTTACAAATGGTTCTATTTCAAGCCTGGAGTTTCCGGAGCGCCAGATCCCTCTGCCTTTTCTGTTTACGACTAAACTTTGATCATAACGATTTCAAATACGGTCAAAAGTACAATCCTAAATAATGGTCAAAACTATCGGAGGCTGAGAGGCTCAGCATTTGAGCAGTTTTTGGTCATTATTTAGGATGCTTTTATCGGATCATGTTAAAAATATAACCATTCCATTCAGCTCGTCAAGCCGCATACAATGGTGGGTAAAAATCTAATTTTTAAGAAAAAAATTTGGGTTCATAAGGGACCCTTGGGACCCGAAACAATAGAAAATTTTAATTTTTTGGCTGAAATGATCAGGGGAGGTCACGAGGATCACAAAAATACCAAAATTTCCAGAATCTGACCATTTTTGGGCAAACGCGGGCTGGGGAAAGGGTTATGCAAAGTAACTGTGCACATAATTGACCAAATTATTGGGGCTTTGAAGCCTTAGAAGGGTGTAAGTGTTATAATAGCTTAGTGAAATTCCACCGTTTGGAGGGGTCATCCCCTACAACCTAAAGGTAACCATTAAGGATATTCATGTGTCATATTATAGTACTAAATATATACGATCCAATGTATCGATCACGATCGATTGCTTGATCTTTCATGGGTTACGGTAGAATCACTACTATTTTATAGAAACCATCGGTAGATGTAATAACGATAGATACTTGAGTTTTAGACTCCAAAACAGATAATATACCTCTAAAACTAATTTATTTTCATCAGTCGAAACGGATCGTCACAAGATCATGCTGTATTCGATTGAAACCAGCTAAAACTCGGTGGGCAATTATAGTCGTGGATATTAGATTTGTGTGTGTTTGTGGTCTCGATCGACAGAGACATGGTTTAATTGTTTTGGTCACATGTAAGATAGAATACATCTACAATAATAACAATAATAAATATCAGTAGCTACATTGATTTCAATGGTTGAAATTGATCTGAACGAAATCAAATAGCTTCGATATTATGAAGGCAGCTAATAAAAGCCCGATATTTGGGCCGAAAACCTAAACAGACTGCATAATCTAGCTTTTGAGATTTAGCTGATGCGGTCTGGGATTGTGTGTGTGTGTGCGTGCGAGATTCAAATATAATTTTAGGGTCGACCCATTAGGATTAGATTGCGATACGGTGCCGCTAAGCTTATAGTATCCGTATATATCAGAAATTACTATATAGTCGCTGATTCGAATATATATGCACATTATTATTCTTCCTCTCTAATTATATTTTAAATTTTAGTCACTCAACCATCAAAACCAAGAACCACTGTCGGAGTGACTGATTGACCTAAGGTGTCCCAGAATGGAGTTATTTTAGCGATGGGTTGGAAAAAGGCATTGTTTTCAGCTAATAGTTGGAGCAGCGAGCAGCTTATTGCTCATGAGTATCCTTATTAAGACCCGAACGTTCCTTCCTTCTTTAAGGATAAACAATTGCCAGTTTTTGATTTTTATATAAGACTAATCTGGTGCAATACTATTATTATTATTAGTAGTAGACGAGTTTTAGATTCTGGTTACTGTAGTAGATTTAAAGAAGGTTTCTGGTTTCAATTATTGTATTATGTATGTGGAACCAGTTGCACTAAACACCCAGTGTTGTACGTCTATGGGCTTCCAACAGCTGCTGTCATTTGTTTGATCTCTAAATTTATTTTTGGAAAAAGATCATTCACTAAAATGCTAATATATTATATTTATGTTATAATATATTATATTGTATATTACACTAAATCAGATTACAAACATACATGCTCATAGGATGTAGGGGGTTACGCCCCATGCGCCTCTCCCCCGAGTGCTCGGGGACCCTGTTCTCTTGACAGGTGTCCCAACCCCCTCTACCTCCTGACGGCGACGGAGGCGCTGAAAACAGACGGCTCAGAAGCCCCCCGGCGACATCCCTCCGAGGAGCTACCTCAAGACCGCCAGTCTTGCCATACTTTGGGAGTTCGAAAGCCTCCATCTGCCGGGGCTTAGCTACCCACCCTGCCCCCAGGAATTTAGACGTTTGTCCATGTATGATTATAAAACTTAGGGTGCGACACTTAGTGGAGGTAACGCCCACAATGCACACCAATGCCACAAAACGATGCGAAGTCTGTACTACTCGTCTTCCCTTTCCCTCCCAGATATTTTCGCATTTGTACCTTTGTATGTAATTTCTGCCGAAATCTCTGAATCAATATTCTGCAATCTTACATAAAACCTTTGAATTCATGTTTACATATTCAATAATTATACAGGGTGGTTTATTAGTAACTTTCACTCTTTGTGGCATAATTGCTCAACAATCACAACGCGATTCAGAATATAATTTTGATGGAAAATAAACAATTACTCCACTTCAGTGCAAAAAACATCAATTCTTACCCAAAATTCCAAGTGCGAGCCATTCAATTAAATGATTTCCTCAAGTCGATAACGCATAGATCGCAAGACTTTTTTGAGCAGTTCTGGCTCCATAATGGTCAGCTCTTCAGCCTTTTCTTAATTTCTTCAATTGTCTTTGATCGTCGGGTGTAGACTTTCTGCTTCAATACGCCCCAGAGAAAGAAAACCGGCGTGCCAAATCAGGTGAGCGTGCGGGCCATTCAATGCGGCCACGTCTTCCGATCCAACGATCCGCGAAGTTTCATCAAGCCACTCGTGAATCCACTTTGCGTAATGAACCTGAGCACCGTCCTGTTGAAAGAAGAATTCATCAGCATTGGAAAGCTGCATAAAAGCCGACAGGAACTGTTGGTTGAATATTTCCAGATAATTGTTTCGAGTCACAGTCTCATCAAAGAATAATGGTCTGATTATGCCCTCAGAATGCATGTTGACCCAAACCGCTGTTCCAATAGCGTGCTGTCGAAGCAAAATAGTTTCGTGAGAATTTTCATATCCCCAATAACGACAGTTGTGACGATTGTCCGTTCAATCCAAAAGTGCTTTCGTCAGACCAAGTAACCTGACCTACGAGCTCTGGGTCCTCATCCAGTTTGCTCAAAAAAGATTATACATATTCCGATCAAAATCGTCTTCGTTCAACTGATGCATCAGATGTAGCATAAACGGATTTAGGCCTAACCCTTTGACAATACGGTAACGTGTGTTTTTTGATAGCCCAGTTTCAATCGATAGGCGTTTGAGTGATTTGTGTGGCGATTGCAACATTTTCTCTTCAACCCACGCAACGTTTTCCTCGGTAGCGGCCTTTTTATGTCGTCCAGAGCATGGCAGGATGACACAGATCCAGTACTGTCAAATTTACGATTTAGAGATCTAATAGCTGGTCTAGAAGGTGGAGGAGAGTTGGCATAATGGCGTCATGGTCGAACTACGTTAGCAGCATTGTTGGATACAGAGTATAATCGCATAGCGCATAGTCATTAAGCGGCAAGTCATTTTGCGCCATGTTTGTATTAATAATTAAGTATAATATTGATCTAAAACATGACAAAAAATAATTTGCATTTAGTCAACTGATTACAAAGTTATGCAGTTTCAAAGTGGATAACTTGTTTGTGCAACAACCTGTACACAAAAATTTCAAATTCGTGTTCTGTAATACTTCATAAACCATTCGAATTAATGTCTTTCAGATTAAAAAAATCCCACAATTTATATTCTTTAATTTTTCAGGAATTACTGGAAGCCCGATTACGTAATTTTTCAGAAATCTCTCTTAATTTATCTCTACCATTATAATAAAGCTTGCCTAAAGTCAACAGGATTTCTCATAAGGTCGACATAGTTAGTATATATATTATAATTCTGTCTCAATATATAATTACAAAAAATATACTTGTAGATGATATCGTTTTAAAATTTTTGAACGTGTGTAAAAAGATTATTTTAGTTAAGCCTTGACTACATTGGATTTTTTGCGTAAATGTAAGCTTTAGACAAGAGTTGACTTTAGGCAAGCTCATACTTCGCAACATCAATGTGTCTTAACCTGAAAAACCTGTGATATGTGCAGATTAAGCCGCTCGAGGGTGCAAAGTTTTGCGTGAGCTTCTTTGTCGAATATGCAACATAATGCGCACAATACCTGAATAAATCAACTTATGTATGAGTTCACCTAGGTGCATACCCGTGGATTGTTCTTTTGTCAAAGAAAGTTCGTAGCTTGAAAACCGATCTCTGCTCACAAATGACGATTTTTGCTCACATCTGTAGTCAAGATTTGCGATTAAGCATCAGGTCGGCCACTCAATGTTTTGACCGAATACTTCTATCTTTGTGCTGGACACAGGTTTTTGATTTAGCATGTCATCTAATGAAAGCGGACAATCGTTTAAGATGGACAACGTTGCGAGTCATTTACAAATTGCTCTTGTACATCAAACAGCCTCTGATCGAGCTTGACAAGCTGAAATTATGAATGGAATTATCGAAGCAATTTTTCCACGATTCAGTACTTGATTTTGACTAAAGAATAACCATGCACTAAAATTTAGCTAGTCTGCTAACTTACGAAAGCAAAATTTTCGGGTTAGCAAAACAATCAAGATATGATTTAAATGAATGAGAGATGCATTGACGACGTTGGAATCTCCTTACCCACCGACAAAGAGGCCCCATACTCAAGCGGAGCTCATAATTTCGAATTTTTAAACACTTGGAGCATTTGCCGAGGGTTGGAATTTGTTTCGCCAAAAGAAACACTGAATTTCCTCAATTAATTTTTAAACACTTGGAGCAGAGACGAGGGTTGGAATTTGTTTCCCGAAAAGAAACACTGAATTTCCTCAATTAATTTTTAAACACTTGGAGCAGAGACGAGGGTTGGAATTTGTTTCCCGAAAAGAAACACTGAATTTCCTCAATTAAGTTTTAAACACTTGGAGCAGAGACGAGGGTTGGAATTTGTTTCCCGAAAAGAAACACTGAATTTCCTCAATTAATTTTTTAAACATCTGGAGCAGAGACGAGGGTTGGAACTTGTTTTCCGAAAAGAAACACCGAATTTCCTCAATTAATTTTTAAACACTTGGAGCAGAGACGAGGGTTGGAATTTGTTTCCCGAAAAGAAACACTGAATTTCCGCAATTAAGTTTTAAACACTTGGAGCAGACACGAGGGTTGGAATTTGTTTCCCGAAAAGAAACACTGAATTTCCTCAATTAATTTTTTAAACATTTGGAGCAGAGACGAGGGTTGTAACTTGTTTTCCGAAAAGAAACACTGAATTTCCTCAATTAATTTTTAAACACTTGGAGCAGAGACGAGGGTTGGAATTTGTTTCCGAAAAGAAACACTGAATTTCCTCAATTAATTTTTAAACACTTGGAGCAGAGACGAGGGTTGGAATTTGTTTCCCGAAAGGAAACACTGAATTTCCTCAATTAAGTTTTAAACGCTTGGAGCAGAGCCGAGGGTTGGAATTTGTGTACCGAAAAGAAACACTGAATTTCCTCAATTAATTTTTGAACACTTGGAGCAGAGACGAGGGTTGGAATTTGTTTCCCGAAAAGAAACACCGAATTTCCTCAATTAATTTTTGAACACTTGGAGCAGAGACGAGGGTTGGAATTTGTTTCCCGAAAAGAAACACTGAATTTCCTCAATTAATTTTTTAAACATTTGGAGCAGAGACGAGGGTTGCAACTTGTTTTCCGAAAAGAAACACTGAATTTCCTCAATTAATTTTTAAACACTTGGAGCAGAGACGAGGGTTGGAATTTGTTTCCGAAAAGAAACACTGAATTTTCTCAATTAATTTTTAAACACTTAGAGCATAGCCGAGGGTTGGAATTTGTTTCGCCAAAAGAAACACTGAATTTCCTCAATTAATTTTTAAACACTTGGAGCAGAGACGAGGGTTGGAATTTGTTTCCGAAAAGAAACACTGAATTTTCTCAATTAATTTTTAAACACTTAGAGCAGAGACGAGGGTTGGAATTTGTTTCCCGAAAAGAAACACTGAATTTCCTCAATTAAGTTTTAAACCCTTGGAGCAGAGACGAGGGTTGGAATTTGTTTCCGGGAAAGAAACACTGAATTTCCTCAAGAAATTTTTTAAACATTTGGAGCAGAAACGAGAGTTGGAATTTGTTTCCCGAAAAGAAACACTGAATTTCCTCAATTAATTTTTAAACACTTGGAGCAGAGACGAGGGTTGGAATTTGTTTCCCGAAAAGAAACACTGAATTTCCGCAATTAAGTTTTAAACACTTGGAGCAGACACGAGGGTTGGAATTTGTTTCCCGAAAAGAAACACTGAATTTCCTCAATTAATTTTTTAAACATTTGGAGCAGAGACGAGGGTTGGAACTTGTTTTCCGAAAAGAAACACTGAATTTCCTCAATTAATTTTTAAACACTTGGAGCAGAGACGAGGGTTGGAATTTGTTTCCGAAAAGAAACACTGAATTTCCTCAATTAATTTTTAAACACTTGGAGCAGAGACGAGGGTTGGAATTTGTTTCCCGAAAGGAAACACTGAATTTCCTCAATTAAGTTTTAAACGCTTGGAGCAGAGACGTTGGTTTGAATTTGTTTACCGAAAAGAAACACTGAATTTCCTCAATTAATTTTTGAACACTTGGAGCAGAGACGAGGGTTGGAATTTGTTTCCCGAAAAGAAACACCGAATTTCCTCAATTAATTTTTGAACACTAAGAGCAGATACGAGGGTTGGAATTTGTTTCCCAAAAAGAAACACTGAATTTCCTCAATTAATTTTTTAAACATTTGGAGCAGAGACGAGGGTTGCACTTGTTTCCCGAAAAGAAACACTGAATTTCCTCAATTAATTTTTAAACACTTGGAGCAGAGACGAGGGTTGAGAATTTGTTTCCGAAAAGAAACACTGAATTTACTCAATTAATTTTTTAACACTTAGAGCAGAGACGAGGGTTGGAATTTGTTTCCCGAAAAGAAACACTGAATTTCCTCAATTAATTGAGGAAATTCAGTGTTTCTTTTGGGAAAATAGAACCCAAC
The DNA here is from genome assembly GCA_030248225.1 of Trileptium ribeirensis. Taxonomy (NCBI): domain Eukaryota; kingdom Metazoa; phylum Nematoda; class Enoplea; order Enoplida; family Thoracostomopsidae; genus Trileptium; species Trileptium ribeirensis. The sequence goes on along the minus strand of JASANE010005142.1, from coordinate 1,578 downwards.
CCTCGTCTCTGCTCCAAGAGTGTTCAAAAATTAATTTGAGGAAATTCGGTGTTTCTTTTTCGGGACAATTTCCGAATTTCCCCTGCGTCTCTTTGCTCCAAGTGTTCAAAAAATTAATTGAGAAAATTCGTGTTCTTTTCGGTCGCGCAATTCCAACCCTGGGCTGCTCCAAGTGTTTAAAACTTAATTGAGGAAATTCAGTGTTTCCCTTTCGGAAAATTCAATTCCAACCCTCGTCTCTGCTCAAGTGTTTAAAAATTAATTGAGGAAATTCAGTGTTTCTTCGAAAAGACAAATTCCAACCTCGTCTCTGCTCCAAGTGTTTAAAAAATTAATTGGGAATTCCGTGTTTCTTTTTGGGAACAAGTTACAACCTCGGTCTGCTCCAAATGTTAAAAAATTAATTGAGGAAATTCAGTGTGTTTTCTTTTCGGAAACGTCCAACCTAAGTATATTCCAAGTGTTTAAAACTTAATTGCGAAAATATTTTCTTTTTCAAGCAAAAAATTCCAACCCTCGTCTCTGTCCAAGTGTTTAAAAATTGAGGAAATTTGGTGTTTCTTTGAAAAACAAGTTCCAAGCCCCTCGTCGTGCTCCGGATGTTTAAAAAATTCATATAGAAGAAAATTCGTGGTTTTTCTTTTTGGGAAAAAACAAATTCCAACCCTAGTTTTCAGCCTTTAAAACTTCATAAAGAAAATTCAGTGTTTCTTTTCGGAAACAATTTGAGCCCTCATCTCTGCCTCCAGTGTTTAAAAATTAATTAGAGAAATCAGTGTTTCTTCGGGAAATAGTACTGCCAAGTGTTTAAAAAGTAGTCAAAATTGCGTGTTTCTTTGGCGAAACGAATTCCAACCTGCGGCAAATGCTCCAAGTGTTTAAAAATTCGAAAGTATGAGCTCCGCTTGAGTATGGGGCCTCTTTGTCGGTGGGTAAGGAGATTCCAACGTCGTCAATGCATCTCTCATTCATTTAAATCATATCTTGATTGTTTTGCTAACCCGAAAATTTTGCTTTCGTAAGTTAGCAGACTAGCTAAATTTTAGTGCATGGTTATTCTTTAGTCAAAATCAAGTACTGGAATATGGTGGAAAAATTGCTTCGATAATTCCATTCATAATTTCAGCTTGTCAAGCTCGATCAGAGGCTGTTTGATGTACAAGAGCAATTTGTAAATGACTCGCAACGTTGTCCATCTTAAACGATTGTCCGCTTTCATTAGATGACATGCTAAATCAAAAACCTGTGTCCAGCACAAAGATAGAAGTATTCGGTCGAAACATTGAGTGGCCGACCTGATGCTTAATCGCAAATCTTGACTACAGATGCGAGCAAAAATCGTCATTTGTGAGCAAGAGATCGGTTTTCGAGCTACGAACTTTCTTTGACAAAAGAACAATCCACGGGTATGCACCTAGGTGAACTCATACATAAGTTGATTTATTCAGGTATTGTGCGCATTATGTAGTGTATTGACAAAGAAGCTCACGCAAAACTTTGCACCCTCGAGCGGCTTAATCTGCCGCGTCTCACAGGTTTTTCAGGTTAGAGCCTCCCATTGATGTTGCGAAGTATAGA
>JASANE010005141.1:0-18083 GCA_030248225.1 Trileptium ribeirensis | reverse complement strand
AGTCTTCAGGTAGATTACATCAACGCAATCGCCGCTGTTTATTACTTCTGTTAGCCAGTCGATGTAGTCTATGAGTTGTAGTTCACATGATCTCCCTCTTAAGAAACCGTACTGGGACCGAGAAAAATATTGTTTTGTGTAGCGAAACGGACCATAATATGTTCTACTATTAGTTTTTCCATAATTTTGCTGATAGAAGAGGTCAGGCTTATGGGCCTGTAGTTGCACGTCAGGGAACGGGAGCCAGATTTGTAAATTGGTGTAATGTTTGCCACGCGCCAGTCGTTAGGGGTATAGCCGTGTTGTAGAAAGCAATTAAACAGTTTAGCTAAATGAGAGTGTAACACGTCAGCACATTCATAAAGTACCCAGTTGGATATGCTATCTGGTCCAGGGCTTGCATTTTTTAACGGATTTTAGCATGGTTAGTACAGCGTTATTGGTGAATACTAAATTGTCTAATACTTGAACATGGTTATTGGTGTTTCCACAGTTATGGTTGGAATGAGGATGTGTTGGCGTTCGGTAAACTGAGTAGAAATACGAGTTGCAAAGTTTAGCGATTTCGTCGTTGTTATTTGTTAACGTATTGTTTGGTCGTTTTATCGGGCCAATTTGTGGTTTGGTTTTGCTTTGACGCTTATCGTTCACATAATTCCACAAAGATTTTTTGTCATGTTTGATATTAGTTGCTAATGTGTCGTTCAAAGATTCGTTTAGCTCTAGTAGTTTCAATATGAACAAGTTCGCACATAGCTTGAAAGTGACTTTCGTTTGCTGTAGTGTGGTTACGCTGAAGTCGGCGAAAAGCGGTACGGTGTGCTTGGAGGGAACGAAAAACTCGTTTATCTGCCCAGACTGGTTTGGTGTTTCTTATACGTGGTTGTGTTGAAGGGACATACGTATGGACTGCTTTAACGATAGAACTTTTGATGTGGTTCCAAGCTTCGTATGGTGCATGAAACGTATTTGTAGATAGTGTTTCATACAGATAAGCATTGATGGCTTGCCAATTTGCAAGATGATAGCGTGGCTGTGGAACGAAAGTGATTTAATTTGGTTGGCAGATTATGTAGAAAGATAGTGCGTAGTGGTCGCTTTTTGCAATTCCAGGCAAAACGGTTACATTATCGATAATATCGTCATCATTACTGAACACTAAATCGAGAGTATTTGTTGCGCGAGTAGCTGATGTGAAGTGTTGATGTAGTTCAGCTTCAAGGACCGCATTCATAAAACTATCACATGGTGTTGGCCATTGGAAAAGTTCCCAATCGATGGATTTGAAATTGAAATCGCCGACTAATACTACGTATTTGTTTCTATGGTTGCATATTTCGCTGATGATTTTATATAATGTAGTGTTGCGGTCATCAGTATTTGATTCTGCTCGGGAGGCGCCCGCAAGTAGAAGGGAGGTGTTGTCGTATAGTAACGTACAGCAGAAGACAGCATCGTCGTAGGTATTATTTCTGGGTATGTTGGTACTGAGGGGCTGATATTTGCTGAGAACGTATATAGCTACACCCCCACCCCGTTTTGACTTACGGTTTGATTGAAAAAGGGTGTAGTGTGGGATAAGGAGTGTTTGGGCTAACGAGGTGTTTGGTATCCAAGTTTCGGTGAGCATTACCACATCCAGCATTTCATATGTATGTAACATCAATTATTGTAATATATCGAACTTGTTCATCAAGCTCCGACAATTAAAATATAAACAACGGAGATTGCAGTTTACTTTGGAAATAGCATGAGTATAAATTAAATTAGCTGGATTGCATAGTTTCTCACCAGGTCCATATGTGAAATGTGTACCTATAAAAACGTCAGTTGAAGAATAAGGTAAAATGTTACTGTTTTTAAGGATTGATGACTAACTTAACTGTTCATCAAGCTCCGACAATTAAAATATAAACAACGGAGATTGCTGTTTACTTTGGAAATAGCATGAGTATAAATTAAATTAGCTCTATTGCATAGTTTCTCACCAGGTCCATATGTGAAATGTGTACCTATAAAAACGTCAGTTGAAGAATAAGGTAAAGTGTTACTGTTTTTTAAAGATTGATGACTAACTTAACTGTTCATCAAGCTACGACAATTAAAATATAAACAACGGAGATTGCTGTTTACTTTGGAAATAGCATGAGTATAAATTAAATTAGCTCTATTGCATAGTTTCTCACCAGGTCCATATGTGAAATGTGTACCTATAAAAACGTCAGTTGAAGAATAAGGTAAAATGTTACTGTTTTTAAAGATTGATGACTAACTTAACTGTTCATCAAGCTCCGACAATTAAAATATAAACAACAGAGATTGCTGTTTACTTTGGAAATAGCATGAGTATAAATTAAATTAGCTCTATTGCATAGTTTCTCACCAGGTCCATATGTGAAATGTGTACCTATAAAAACGTCAGTTGAAGAATAAGGTAAAATGTTACTGTTTTTTAAAGACTGATGACTAACTTAACTGTTCATCAAGCTCCGACAATTAAAATATAAACAACGGAGATTGCTGTTTACTTTGGAAATAGCATGAGTATAAATTAAATTAGCTCTATTGCATAGTTTCTCACCAGGTCCTATGTGAAATGTGTACCTATAAAAACGTCAGTTGAAGAATAAGGAAAAATGTTACTGTTTTTTTAAAGATTGATGACTAACTTAACTGTTCATCAAGCTCCGACAATTAAAATATAAACAACGGAGATTGCAGTTTACTTTGGAAATAGCATGAGTATAAATTAAATTAGCTGGATTGCATAGTTTCTCACCAGGTCCATATGTGAAATGTGTACATATAAAAACGTCAGTTGACGAATAAGGTAAAATGTTACTGTTTTTAAAAATTGATGACTAACTTAACTGTTCATCAAGCTACGACAATTAAAATATAAACAACGGAGATTGCTGTTTACTTTGGAAATAGCATGAGTATAAATTAAATTAGCTCTATTGCATAGTTTCTCACCAGGTCCATATGTGAAATGTGTACCTATAAAAACGTCAGTTGACGAATAAGGTAAAATGTTACTGTTTTTAAAAATTGATGACTAACTTAACTGTTCATCAAGCTACGACAATTAAAATATAAACAACAGAGATTGCTGTTTACTTTGGAAATAGCATGAGTATAAATTAAATTAGCTCTATTGCATAGTTTCTCACCAGGTCCATATGTGAAATGTGTACCTATAAAAACGTCAGTTGAAGAATAAGGTAAAATGTTACTGTTTTTTAAAGATTGATGACTACCTTAACTGTTCATCAAGCTCCGACAATTAAAATATAAGCAACGGAGATTGCTGTTTACTTTGGAAATAGCATGAGTATAAATTAAATTAGCTCTATTGCATAGTTTCTCACCAGGACCATATGTGAAATGTGTACCTATAAAAACGTCAGTTGAAGAATAAGGTAAAATGTTACTGTTTTTTAAAGATTGATGACTAATATTTGCCGGTGTGATATCTGGTGCAGTCCCGAGTCATTGATTATGACTACTGGGTGGGTTTTGAGCTTGTTGTTGATTTACCGGTCTTGCAACAGCAGGACGATTATCAGGTACAATTTTATTATGCTTGATTCGAACCCGTTTTCCGGGTGCAATTTGGTTTTTACACTCCACTACTAGTGCATCATGTTCGGCTTGTTGCATTAAGGTTAGATCAGGCTTGAAATAACGACCAGCAAACCGTGTGTTTGCAATGTTTTGGATAGGGATAACAATGTATTTCGAGCGCGTTTGTCACGAAGTACTATTTTAAGAGGACGAATATTACCAGCCTTAGTTTTACCGAAACGAAAAATTTTTATCGGTTGTATATCATCAGCCCTGATTAGCTTACACAGTTCAGTGACTGCAAGAAAATCACTACCTACATTATTCGTACTTTCTGGTAGTGCAAATACGATCACGCAGTTGCTTCTTTGATCGCGATTTTGTATTTCAGAAATAGTGTTTTTGATCATATCGCTATTATCGCTAGTAGGTGATTTCGGATGCTCCTGTTGTTTCTCAATAGTCACAATTACTTCGAAAGGGGGAAGAGTATAGGCTCACTGTCGTCCGGCAAAAAGGGGTCTAACGTGAGATCCAGCAAAATTATTTGTATTTCGTACATGCACAGTTATACGTAGTAACAAACTGATCGAGAAATATTCATCGACAGGCAATTTTGGCAAAATTCATCCATATATACTTATTTTGTGTTTATATTGGACGAATGTAGGTTGTTTAGCTTAGGATTACATTTCTGCCGTAATTCTTCCTTTCTTTCTAGGACATGACATGGATAAAATAAATGGGTTCTAGACCCCATAGACCATGCGTGGATATTATGTCCTTGCTCTTGTCGTATGGAATACGTGGTGCGGTCGGACGTACATTTATTATTATGTGTGCTATGGAGATATACCGTACTACTCTATGAAATCTTGGACAATGATCACTAAAATGTTGTAAACATATATACTGTCAATAAATAATTCTAATGCTGAATCAAGTATTTTGCTGCGTAATATTAAATTGTACAAAATTCGACGGAATGTTCTGCATTGCTGTTTTGTGTCATTTCGGCGACCTCCTTGACGTGTAGAAGGCGGGCCGAAGCATCAACATGTCTCGACTACTAGCACTACTACTAATAGTAGTAGTACTAGTAACTACTAGTACTACTACTAATAGTAGTAGTACTACTAGCATACTACTACTACTACTAGTACTATGCCGTGCTAGCAATACTAGCTGGCAGTGTTCTACATTACTACTACTGTAATGCTATCAAGGAGATGTTTGCCATAATTTAATGAAATTTCGCACAAAGTTTGTATACTTAGAATAATTTTGCTTGTATTTAAATAGTATGCATTGCCCGGTTTTGAACGTATATACACATATGTATAAGATATTCGTGTTTCCATCTTCACAAGGGATTTAGCCTTATTTGCTTTCTGAACCAGCTTGTCGAGCTGAATTGAAAAGTGCTATCTTGACAATTTATTGACAAAAGTAAAGCTGGGGGACAGAAGAGCAACCGAAAAGATTTAGTATGCCAGCTTGATGGTTTCTGTGACCTCGTATGTATTAATTTTACTTACATGCCTTTTGAACTCTTTTACCAAATACAGTTAAACTTGATTAGGTCAGTGCGGTATCATTATTTTTTGATGGATCCGTTCTGTGGCGAGCAAGTGAGAGCGAAGCAGGCAACGACTAGTCAAGCCAGCGTCCAGCTAAGTACTGCTAATGAACTTTTAGATTGTAATAGTGTTTCCAGTAAAACCACTTTGGATACACATGCATTTCTTTGCTCAAAATTATAGGGCTTATTGGGATATGATTTCCTAAAATAGGACGATTATGTACATCTTATTGCTTAAATAATATAACTGTCGTATTTTCTGCGATGGAGTAATGTTATGTTTTTGAGAAAGCAAGTTAATTGCATGTCGTTGTCATTTCTAGACGAGTATTATAGCATTTTATTGTACAAAGTTACGGACATGAATAAAAACACGTTTTTCGCGTCTCCTTGGTGAATAAGCGATGGAGCAGCTGTTTATTTACCGCAAAGTGCTCGCTTTTATCACTGTCAGTGTCTGCAGATAGTTATAATCAAGAGATGGGATTCAGGTTGATAAACATTGGTCAATTTTACTGTTACGGTCAACAGTGCGGGTTGTACCATAACATTTAACCGGGTATGTTCTTGCAGTGTTCATTGTTTATCTGGAACAACCTTGCCGTTTCAATCCGGTCATCCGATACCCTAGTTGCTTTTAGGAAGCAGCTGAACATGCTGCTCTTTGCCATCACCGCCAATCGTCTCCGCTGTTCAGCACTACATGGTAGTTTATAATCGTTTCGATTGAATAGTTATATTTGATCGCGTTTCCTGGAGCACTCGCCACAATCGGCCGCAATTTGCCCATTCGTTCGTCGGTTTCTAGCTCACAACTTGCTCTTGTGAAAATGATATATTTTATTTCGAAATTTTATAGTTATTTTGTTTTGATTCATTCGTTGGTTGCTCGCTAGTAACGTGACACTCAGTTATGGTGAGTACTGTATTGCTTACAATATTTGCTTAAAATATAACGCGACATCGTTTTCAGCCATTTTTCACCACAACTTGTCTCAGCATGCCACAATTAGTAAAATAGTTTTATGTGTTTATTTATAGATAAAGTCAAGGCATATCATATTATGACTCCCAAAATTGAAGAAGATCGTAAAATTCGAGAGAGACTTGCAATGCGGCGTTTGGTAAGCTGTGTTTTAGTCTCCTGAAACGAAGCGCCCCAAGGCAGAGTTTCTACTGAGTGCTTTAGCGAAATCGGAAAAAAGTTATGGTCTGCCGGTGGTACTTAAAACTCGTCTTCGAGCGGATAGACAATATTTTTGGTTTATCGTAAAAATGGTGACGACGAGCCCTACAGAAGATCTTCGGCTCTCTCTTCCTGGTTAAAATGGCAAAATATTGGCTTTTAATAGCTCTTTGCCAGATATGGAGTCACGCGAATACCAGTATTTCGCAGCACACATCTCGCAATACAGGGTTCATATCGAAAATAGAAAACAGGGACGTTAATCGGTTCATTCAGTTTCAAGTTTCTGAGATCTAAAACTTTACTGAACGACGCTTTTTGTGGAACCACTATGTGGACCTGAATATGGTCCGTGGACCCTTTGGTAGAAATATCGATTTTTAAATTTAGCCATTTTACCTTACAGCGCGCATTTATAATGTTACCAACAACGATGAATACGATTGCGTTGTACTCTGAACCCAATTTGAGCAAATTATGACTTCTCAGTGATTTGTTTGATTTTACGGTCGACGAACCCGACTTTATAAATTTAAAATTTATTTTGCTATTGAGCGGAACGAAGCGAAGCTTTTTTGTTTTCGTCAGAATTGGAAAATCGACACCGTCTGTCCGTTCGTACGTCTATCGACCTTATCAATAACTACTATGCCGATTAAAAATTTTCTTTTGTTTGAAAGGCCTCTCATATTCTTCAGCTGCAAGAGATATAGCTTTTGTCGAAATTTGTTTCAGTTAATAAATAATAAAGCAGTTGTTTAATAATAAGTAGTTAACTAATTACCTAAGCATTATTTTTAGCTTTTGCAGACAAAAAGTGTTTATTTTTCAATGAATAATCATTATAAAGCTGTTTTTGGTGCGTATACTACATCCCGCCGCGCTGGGTAGCGATCTGGGGTTTGCTATTTTTTGGGGTTTTTTAAAAAAAAATTTAGGTTTGTTAACTTTTAATTATTTCTTAATCGGCTTATTTTTTGAAAAATTTCAAAGTGCTCAGACGTGAAAAAATGGCACACAGGGTTTTTTTAAGTCGCAGATCACGAATATGGCATTTCCAAAACTGTAAAACTTGGTCGTATATGCTAATTAATTAGCTAATTTTATGCAAATTTTTAAATCACCCCAAAATTGTTGATTTCGTTTGTGTGGTTTTGTTTGGTGTTTGTGTCTTTTTTTGTATTTGTTGATTCTTTTTGCTTTTTTGCTGCTGCTTTTTATTGGTGGTTTGATTTTGTTCGTGATTTTTTTTATCTGTTAATTTTGTTGAAATCGTGTGTCATAAATGTGTGCCCGCGTGAGTCTCTCGTTGTTGGTCTGTCGCTCATCATGAATGGGGTTTAAAGCTCTCGGTGTATATTGTGGCCACCAATTATTTTTATTAGCTACATAATTAGTTGATATTACTAATTAATTAGCTAATTTTTAGCTAGCTAGCTTTTTATATGGTGGATTTGAAATTAATTGTCCAATACGTGATATTTATTAATTATAAACTGATTAAATATTTAGTTGAAATACGTGTGTACATAAATAAGTGTAGCCCGCGTGAGTCCTAACTACGTTGATTTGGGGTTGCACAATGTGTCTAATGCCCAACGCCAGTTTAGAGGAATAATTGAAAGTTCAGTGTGTTGGTAGTCAAACGTATTTTGCCCAAAATTTTATTACAACAACCATACATTAATTACACATAGATATTCACTTACGTTAATCCCAAATAAAATCCACGATCACACGATTCACAATACACCGCTTGAAATAATTCTCGAGAGTATACGAATATCTTGTACCTCCGATTGCGAGAACTGAATTGCCTAAGCTTAGCGCGCATAAGCTTAAATAAATTTTTATCCCAGACCAGAAACCTAGGAATTTCTCTAAAGCGAAGTTTACACAGTTAAGAAGTAGAAATTCTTGGAATTGAGAAATCCGCTCCCAAACTTAAGCGAAAATTTGCGCGTTAGAGAATATCTTTTTATAAAATTCTCGGAATCCCTAACTCAAAACAAAATTTGGAAAATCCAGCAGAAATACACTTACATATCCGCTAATGTAAGTGTAATAGTTAAGGCACCCAGTGGCTACACTCAAATCCAATATGTAACCTAAACTATAGCCCCGGCACACAAATTTTAAAATTTTATATTGTTTTAAACTCTCTTAATCTTAATAATTCCAAGAACCTAATAAAATTCTTATTATCAGAAATGACCTAGGGGATGAGGTTCGTAACTCCTTAACGGGTGGGCCAAACGATGCCAAATTTAGTACGGATAGTCTAGAGCGTGCCCTAGGGCATTTGGCACCAAAATCCGCATATGCCCAAATCATCCCCCCTATCCAGTTTAATAGGATTTCTTTACTTTTTAAAAAATGTTGTTTTAGTGTGTTGGGAAAATTATATCTGAAAACTAGTGCGATTTTCAAACACATTACATACGACTCACACGTAATGAACAAAACAGACGATTTACAAACAAAACAATGTACCATCACCACACACATTGAACACACAAACAACTTCACACTTATGAAAAACCATACATTACTTACACAGTCGTAAACACATTCAATGTATGTGTGAAGTAAACAAAATACACAACACATACATATGACACACTAGATAAACAAATGACACAAGGCGTACATTTTCCCACAGGAATGGTTCCCACGGTAGTCCGTTACGTATAGCGGTTATAGGCGCGAAATAAGGTGATAAGCTTCATACGAGGGGACTTGTTCTCCCGGGGCAGTAGGTCGTTACATTACCCCCTCCTCCACATAAAAATTTGTCCTCAAATTTGAAATTTATCGTAGGGATAAAATTGAGACACATACTTTTTTTATACTTGCGTCATCTATACATATAAAGATTTTTAATTATTTAGTTGTGCAAAACACATTAATCGATACAAACTGTCTGATTGTTGTTTTACATTATTACTCTTCTGAAGATTGTTCTTTGAAGGTCCCACGAGGATATTTAAATATCCGTAATCAGGTTGATTCACCAGCATCGCCGTAAAATACCGCTAATAATTTCGCCACAATCATAAGTTTATATCGCCCAGAAGCACATAAATGTCCCGCATACCAGCGTCGCATACCGATAACGAGATTCACCTTACATTCAACCATCGCACACATACACTCCCCGGATATTACGTCTGTGGTTGATTGATAAAATATTGGTGATAATCCAGGCGATAGCATTAGGTAAGATGTTGGAGCATTTACACAATCGATCTGACGGTGGGTTTTCTTTTTGGTAGTGACATGAATGTTCGTTGCTCCGTGGATGGGTCAATTCTATGACGCAGTTTATGCCATTCCTTGCCGAGTCAAACTGGCATACACTCCGGTCGGCGATGATGTGGAGTACTACATAATACACATGATCCATTTTCAGAATTGTTCCACAGCATATACTCATGAAATACACACAAAACATATAGAGACACATATACATACAGACATACCAGAAAAATTATATATTTTACTGCCACGGCATAAATAATTTTGTTTATCATAGTTATATATTAGTACGCGATGAAGAACATATCCATCTCGACCCCCATACGACACATATATCCTTAAAAATATCCGACACATATATACACATCTATCCGACCTAAAAATTATATATATAATAATAATGATGAAAGCAGAAGCACATTTGTTTCTGTGTTACCAGCTCCTAGATGACTAACTATTTTCTATGGGTTTGTATTTCCGTTGCGGTGGCTGCGGTATTTGAGAGTCCTAAACTAAAAAAATATATATTACGCAAAAATTTTCTGTCGCATTTATGTAGCAAGGTGTAAAATCGTTTTTACAAGACAGTTTTAATTATAACTATGGACATCTTTTGCGTGAGGTCAAACATATTTTATCCAAAAGTTACTGGGAAAATTAAGAGGCACATGTTTCCATTATTAAAATGTAAACGTCATAATATATTTTTCTTAGTGTACATTTATAATTAAGCTTAAATTTTTGTCTTAGATAATATACATTTATATATTACAACTGGCTAAAATTGCTCTGGCGTAATAACCGAATCACTTGTGCAATGTGCAGTGCACATATATACAGTTTCAGAATGGCGGTGATACATAAATAATGTTGATTACGTACATACAAATCATTAGATGTACATCTGGGGCTACCTCTCGCGGGGGATCGGCGAGACCCATGGGAAGCAGGTGGGTCCAGCGCCTCAGGGGGTAACCCCTTCCCCTATGAGCATATAACTTGATTATATATATCCGCCTGATCCAATAACGACTCCCAATTTGCACTCTTTCGCCACTCTATAAAAATTTTTTCAACATCCCATTATTCAGTGTTCATTGCTTCAAACCATCTGCAATATCTCTCTCTGCTTGACTATATTATACAATAAAATTCTACATAAATGTTTTTCCAACCAATAAACACTAATTTTTTTGTTACGTATCGATGTTTCAAATCATTCTCGCGTAGATTAAAAAAAATCTCTGTTTGATTAATCTTTTTAATTTTTCTATTTCTTATTATAATAAGATTTTAGCATCAATTATTTATTGTAAAAAAACTTCACTGACGAAAACTGTTTAAGCTGTACGTACAACAATTTGTCGATGTTTTGTAATTTTTTTTTTGCACTGTAAGATATAGATTTTAGATATTTCTTGTTTCAGATTTTTTTCCAGTTATTTCGGAATAGTTATAGCCAATCTTGGCATTTGGAGTTTGACACCTATAAGCGATAGATGGCAAATACGAGGCGGATCGGGAGTGGGGCGAGGTACGTGTAGCTTCTGGTCCACCGATTCCAAATAACTAGATTACTAGATAATTAAAAATTCACTAGTAATTTTACGCAGACAAGGGAATAATTTCACAATTTTTTTGGATCATTTACATGAATCTCTAAAAAATACTTTTTTTTACTTGTTCGTTGATTGAATTAGCTGTAGGAAATTAATTGCATTAAAAAAACTTTTTTTATTTCAAGAGGTTAATACATGATGAAACTATTTCTCTATATTCTCTATTTTGTTCCATATATTATATTTTATTTTTTTTCTTCTTCATCTGGATATTTTCCCGTTATTATATCCCTAAAATAAAAAATATGTATTTCACGTCCAATATTAATACATTTAACACAGAATTATACAAATTATCGTTAAAGTTACTCAAACATTACTAATTTCACTCTAATTAAATCTTATTAACCCATTAGCAGTCTCTTTTTTTTCATCACATTTTTAATACCAACACCCCCGGACTTGTTAGTCTTACATAATGAGTTAATCTCTGTAAGTCGAATACGAATAGCCTCTCAGTTCCCTTACATTTACTTAAGTGGTATAAACTTGTAAAATATTGTAATGGAGAAGATTTACAAAAAACAGTGTTCTAATCTTAGTGTGAATTTTCTATAGTTGACGCTTCTGCGAGAATCCATAATCAGATTTCTATATTGTAAATATTATATTTGTTTTTGTTTGAAACATTAAAAGTTGTTTACTTCATTATAGTGTTGCTTTATACATTTACTCTGTCATAAGACAAACCTTTTTTTTGATAAAATTTATCTTTACATTTAATAGTAAAATATAAAGATAAAAAATAATTATGTTCTTACCTGATTTCCTGTAGTTAAAATAAAAATCTTTCTAATCGATAACTTTTGCCTGTAATACATATTACAAATAAAGTTATATATACAGTCTGAATTTCATATCCCATATGATTTACGGTTTTAAGTTTTAACCTTCATACAGCTAATTCTGTATCAAGAAAGTATTCCCTTTTTTTTGAGATAGACTTTTTGTACTAGGTTAGAAAATTTTCTACAACGTATATACGCGCAAAAAAAGGAGAGAAAGAAAAGAAAAGAGAAAAAAAAAGAAAAAAAACAATGCCGAGGCACACAGGGACATTGCACCCCCTGTGTGTCTATATCGTGGTACAGGCACACGAGGATTAATTCCCCTCGTGTGCATTCTTTTTGTTTTAACGGAAGACACAAGAAGAACAGAAGGACTCACAGGGACATAAATTCTCCCTGTGAGTCACCTAGGGAACCTACGTATATTAAAAAAAGGACCGTTGGGTTTGCAACATAGGCGTTGTTAAAAAAATTTTGTTGGGTTATTGAGGCCGAGTTTTTTTTAAATGAGATAGCAATTTTCACACGATAGTGCAAAGGCACAAAACACTGAATTTGCATACACAAATGTGATGTGATAAAACTACATATTTTAAGGTTCACGTGAGAAAATCCTTTTTTTTCCTTTTTTTGCACGGGACTTCACCCTTGAGGTACATATGCACCCAAGCAAAGTCGAACTGGATGGCCACTAAACCGGAGCCCAGTTCGCAAACAATTTGTATTAAAGTACACATACTCAGTTTTCACGAAAATAGGTACAGGTTTGAGAAAATCCCGGGGTATTTTTAAATATATTTTTACCCCATTGAGCACAAGATGCATTGCATACACGCGGCTAGATGGCCACTAATCCGGAGCCTAGCCGAAGACAGACGGTATTGTGTATAAAGAACACATATTTAAACGGCACGGTAGCAGAACACCAAGTCTAAGGCTTAGGATTTTTTTTACTGAGGGTCCAACAAAACACGTAAACAATATAAGGTCTCCCATATGTCCACCCGACCAATCCTGCTTGTTCCCAGCCCCTGTCGTACTGCCTTTACTGGTCAGTGCTGGGTCGGTCTGACTGAGCAAACAAAGAGAAACTCACTCAGACTGGAACGCGCCCTACGGTGTAGGGGTTCCCCCAGTTCCTGGCACAGTGCGGGCGGCAGGAGACGCTTGTCTTTCAAGCGTCTGGAGAACACCGTTAGTAAATTTGAAAGCGCTGTTCTCAGGTTCCCAGCAAGCAGTAGTAAATTTTCGAGAAACAAAATGAGCGTAGTCACCCACCTAGGACCAGCAGGATAAATCACCGAAATTAGGAAAAATTTTGAAAAATCCATTTTTAAAATTTTTAACTGATTTTCTAAAATTTTATCGGCCAATATTTTTTTTTCACAAATTAAATAGATTTTTTTTTGAATTTTTAGTTTTTACCTAACGAAGTACATTAATTCTGAGGTTTCACTTGTCGACACTTAATTTCTTGAGCCGGACCTAAGCCTTACACATTATAATTTGTCCGAAAGGTGAGGGTTTTCGTTTTCCTTGGAATAATATTAAAACATTATCTTACCCTTGTGTTATCCTCCTCTCCACATCATATCTGCAACAACTAAAACCCTTACTCGGGCACCACAATACATATAGTAATACAACCAAAATTAAAAGCTCAATGTTTTTGGAACACACGACCAAAAACATCTACGACCCCAACGATAATTTTAACGGAGAACGGCTTGACCAATAATTCTCATACAACTACTTGGCTAATTTTGGTGAGAGAAAATAAGGCAGCCTGTTTGTTTCGTATGAAATTTTGTAGCCCAATAACTCATATATTATCTATACACCCTTACAAATTTATGTTGTTTGTACCCTTACTCACATATAAAAGGCTGTATCTGCGTAAGCCCAATTTAATACCGAACGCCAATTTCATGCGTCTGGCGATGCCGATCATTTTCGAGAATTTTACTGGTTGGTCCTGAAATATGCATCGGTTAAAAAAAACCCACTAATAACGCAATTGAAAATACTTATCAGGTATAGCCTAGCCCCTAATCCACTAAAACGTATTGCAGTTAGTAAAAGGAAAAAATATAAATAGTTTAGGGGCAAAAAACCTTCATCATAAATTTTTATGATTTTCTTTTGGTTACATTAACCCATACCAGCTCCTACGTTTGTTTTTTTTAACAAATAGTACGCAAAATTACAAGAGGTTACAAGTAATTACCCAACTACGCCCTTTGCTATTGCAAATTAAGATATGAAGTATACACGCCATATCTGTTTGGTAAAATAATTCCCTAAGATATATGCCAGAATACCCATTTACATTAAATATAGTAAAAATTTATATTACAGTTACACAAGCGTGAAGAGAGAGATCTGCACACCCACTACATATAAGACACACATTCATTGGGTTTTTCCTCTTTAAGTTTTTTCAAGGCCTCAAAATGGTCATTTACTTCCTGAAGATCTGCAAGAGCAGAATCGTAATTTATCACTTCAAAATCTGAAGCCTTACGTTTGCGTTTTGGTACCGAATGCTTACCCAAACCGGGAGTGGGCTTATCCGGTTTAGTATCCCTTTTACCTGACTGATCCATAACAATTGTGGGGGCATTGGATGAGGATCTAAAAACCTGTAAGAACAATAGAAAAAATAAAATAACTTCTCCAATAGCCAAAACAATGACATAAACCCAACTGGAGGATCTTTGATTTTCAATATTAGAAATTTTATACTCTACGTATCTCTGCAGGGCTATATCCTCGGATACAAAAGACTGATTCTGGTTGATCACGTTTTCTTGAAATTTTGTTAAGTTCACCACACTTTTGGTGTCGGGTCTTAAATTACTTTGAAAATAGTTACTAACATTCACTAAATTGGGTAAAATCAACCCAAATCCCGGCCAAATGCTATTACTTAATACTGTTAGATTCGTTTGTTCGAATATAAGATTTTCTGCTAAATGAGTGTCGTTCGAATAAACTGTAAGACCACAACCATGTCTCCGAGTTGGAAGGGTCATTCCACCAATGGTCATTCCACACCCACATGGTAGCTTAATTATACATTGAAAACAGGATTTAACTTTTCTGGGGACCTTCCCATCGCAAAACAAACGCCAATCCGAATGCACAGCAGCCATAAACCAAAAACCTCGGGTTAGGTCAAAAGCCTGAATCGGGCTTTTATTTCTGGTAATTACCATATCGCAAATTTTTGTTATAATATTTTTCTCTAAGAAGAGCTCGATCTCACACACATTACTAGATGCTGGAACAATAGGGAATACTAGCGGACACCGCCGAAATTTTGATCCAATACAGCCTTCAAGCTGTTTCCTTTTTAAAAGTATAAATTGAGAATTGTCTTTATTTACACCCAGTAAATCGTACTTAGGATTAACCTGCATGTAAACACCATTTCCAACATCATTTTGACCATACGTAACTCCCCAAAGGTTAAATTCCATATTTTCTCGGGCTATAGGTATTTTTAATGCCACTATTACGCTTTCAGTCCCAGAATACACTGCTTTTACGAGCGGAACTGTATAATACTTATTTATGTCCTTTGTTCCATACATTAATTTAACCCCACTTTCTGCCAACTTCTCCATAAGAGATAATAGAATTTTTCTTATACTAATAGGTGGGATAATCCCAGGTGAAAGGTATCCCTTCTCAAATTGGCCCAAAGCATTGGCTAAATTATACATCCCTTCAATTTGTTCGTTCCACAGGAAAAAACTCGATAACCACCTAACCAAATCAGCATTAAAATTTAATTCGACATATCCCAATTGAACCGATTGGTTCATTGCGAACCCCAAGGATGTAATTGAATTTCTGAACCCGTCTTGAACCTCTCCTAGTTTGGCCATTAATTCAGAAATAACATTAATTCTTTTATCCTCGTTTTGAAATCCCTTAGATACTAATTTTGACAGGGAAATTAATCGGTTATTAACTCGAACTACTTCGGATGATACACCAGTTACCCTAGAATTTAGTGTATAAAGGGCTCTTCGAACTTTAGAAGCCTCGGCCCCTGCCCCTAGGTTACAGCCTCCAAAAATAGATTCTGTAAAACAGGCAAAACCACTAAATATGCTCGTTTTATTTCGACGCGCACTTTTATTTGGTTTTTTAAAAATTTCAAATTTTCTTCAAGGGGTTTCAGTTTACCTTTAGCTCGTTTATACGTTGAAATAAAGGCCGTGTTCATGTCCATAGACATGTCACAAAATTGCCTTAAGAGAAAGCCTATAGGGTCCGAAGTGTTTTTGTGGCCCACATTAAAACATGAAGGCGAGAGTTTCGGGCTTTGAATACTAAATTTTAGCGGGATTATTATGTGATGTTCAATAAAGTCTTGAGCATTATCTAATATCCCTTCCCGTTTAAAAACTACCGAGAAATGTTTATTAATTTTGACAATAGCGTTGGGTTGTTGCGTTTCACCATGGCCTTCAATACCAGTGATGCAGAATAGTAAGATACAACAAAATATAAAATACTTACCAAGTGCAGATCCATTCCTTAACATAAAACTTCGGTTACTTTTTCCGCAATCCACCTTCACATTCGGTACCCATACCTCGAACATTATCGAATTTTACGTTTATTTCAGATATATCCTCGTCTGTTTGTTGTCCGTCCACGCAATTTTGGGAGACGTTACTTTCCACAAAATTTTTAGCTGAAACAATATTATCGGAATTAGATGATACTTGTTTATCTCCGTCGTCTCCTTTTCCAGATTCTAGGTTTTCAAAATTTTGAACACACTCGACCACGTCTGTGCCATTTCCATCTCCTAAGGTAAGGGAGGGCTTTTCGTCTCCAAAACATGGTTTACAAAAATTTATATGCACAATTTTGTCCGGTTTGGTACCTACGGGCAGATCCGAACCTTCACGTCACTTGTGAATTCTATGACTCGATAAGGGCCATGCCAGAGATGGCACAGCTTCAGTGTTTTTCCCTTTTTCACCGCTGGACAATAGTACCATATCCGTTGACCTACTTGAAGTTTATGGTCCGTTGCGGACTTATTATAATGTTCCCGTTGCTTTCTCTGAGCACTTTCAATATTTTCAGAGGCCAGTTTTCGCGCAATTTCGAAACCCGTTACAAGTGTCTCGGGATAACCCTCAAGGGTGTCGATTTGTGACCGAATTGTAGGATCCTAGCCCTACTTCAACACCAAAACGTGGGTCTCTGCCGTAGAGTAAGAAGAAGGGGGTCTCTTTCGCGGACTCATGTACCGCGGTGCGATAAGCAAATAAAAAATAAAGTTTAAATACTTGTCCCAATCCGTGTTTTCTGTATTGACGTCGTGAGAAAGCATGGTAATCAAAGTTTTGTTTAGCCGCTCACACTAACCATCCGTAGAAGGTCTGTAGGGAGAAGTATTCAGCTTTCGAGTGTCCGTAAAATGACATATCCATTTAACTAAATCACTCATAAAATTTGAACCCCGGTCAGATCGTGACTTCGAAGGTGCCCCGATAGCGGCACATAATTTTCCTCAACAATTAACCTAGCGATAGTTTCACTTGTTATATCGGGGACAGCGAACGCCTCCGCCCACTTAGTTAAATACTCGGTGAAAACGACTTTGTGCTTATTTCCTAATTCGGTTTGTTTCTGTGGTCCCACGCAGTCCACAGCCACAATATCAAAAGGTTTGGAAGAAATAGGTATTGAGTCAAAGTGGAACTTTTACTTTCTCCCGGACCCTTTTTTGTAGCACAGAACACACATCCGTAGCACCAGTTTTTAATGTCGCTATACATAGAGTCCCAATAAAATCTTTCCCGAATTTTTGTAAACGTTCGATCAAACCCCCAGCTCGCCACCCCCAATTAGGTCGTCATGAAATGATTCCCATAATTTCGGGACGTAGTACTTGTGGGACCACCACTTGGTAGCAAATCTTAGGTCTTCTATTCGATCTCTTGTCATGCCAGATATGGCGAAGTAGTCCCTCTAAAATTACAAAATCTACATACCTGTTCACATCCTCTTCCTTACCACCATCCTCCATATGACTTTCCAGCCAATCAATA
>JASANE010005140.1:0-10985 GCA_030248225.1 Trileptium ribeirensis | reverse complement strand
ATGTTGTTTTTCTTGGTTTTCAGTACGTGTATTTGTAACTACCCCCCACTTTTTTTGACTGATAAAATTTTTATGCTCTGTAATAAACGCACATGATTATAGATTATATGTTTTTGCCAGTAACTGTCCCCCCACTTTTTTTGACTGATAAAATTTTTAGTGCTCTGTAATAAACGCACGTGATTATAGATTATATGTTTTTGCCAGTAACTGTCCCCCACTTTGACTGATAAAATTTTTATGCTCTGTAATAAACGCACGTGATTATAGATTATATGTTTTTGCCAGTAACTGTCCCCCCACTTTTTTGACTGATAAAATTTTTATGCTCTGTAATAAACGCACGTGATTATAGATTATATGTTTTTGCCAGTAACTGTCCCCCCACTTTTTTTGGAATTGTGCAAATGCAACCGGCGATGCTTCAGGCTTATGTCGCTGCAGCGACATTTTGACCAGGGTCCCCATAGGCGGTATCCAAACAGAAGAAACAGTAATTAAAAGCGTACATTAGCTTTCAAAATATTTTCGTAAGCTACCCGCAAATACTGCAATTTTTCTTTACCACGGACATAATTACAGTACTTTTCAAATGTATAATATGTATGCCTATATAATTTTTGGCTTGTGGTTTTCGTTAATTTTTTTACATTGAAACAAGGTCCACCGGCGTTTTGGCCCTCGGCTACTTTCTGCCTCCTACGGTGTTGGCACTCCAACACTTTCTACCTCCTGGCGGTGCTGCCCAATCATTTTCATTCTCCGCCACTTTCTACCTCCTGCCTGTGTGGTTCAATCGTTTTGGCCCTCCACCACTTTCTACCTCCTGCCGATGCTGGTCCAATCGTTTTGGCCCTCGATCACTTTAGCCCTACTGCCGGTGCTGGTCCAATCGTTTTGGCCCTCGATCACTTTAGCCCTGCTGCCGGTGCTGGTCCAATCGCTTTGACCCTCGGTCATTTTCTGCCTCCTGCCGGTACTGGTCCAATCATTTTGGCCTTCGGCCACTTTTCACCTCCTGCCGATGCTGGTCCAATCGTTTTGGCCCTCGATCACTTTAGCCCTACTGCCGGTGCTGGTCCAATAAGTTTGACCCTCGGTCACTTTCTACTCCTGCCGGTGCTTCTCCAATCGTTTTGACCCTCGACCGCTTTCTATCTCCTGCCGGTACTGGTCCAATCGTTTTGACCCTCGACCGCTTTCTATCTCCTGCCGGTACTGGTCCAATCATTTTGGCGTTCGGCCACTTTGTACCGCCTGCCGATGCTGGTCCAATCATTTTGGCGTTCGGCCACTTTGTACCTCCTGCCAGTGCTGGCCAATCCTCTATTATTGCATTCATTTCCATTGATGACGTGTTGTGGGATCAAGCTATATAATCGAACGACGGTGTTTTAAGACGCAAAAGCTTTGTGAACCACCGCGTGCTATGACGAACCGCTGCGGCAGATGCAGAGTGCTTTAAGCTAGTTCCACGGCTCAAAATAAGCGAGCCGAAATGCTTGTCTGCGTATGCGAAGATCTCTACCACGGCTACTAATTAGCCGGTCCTAGAAGCGTTTCGCTGGCACCAAGCGATGATCTATTGACTTATATTAGGCGAATAATATCTATCTAAGCCCAAATCGGGACAGCATTATATATTATTTGTTGATTTCAAGATAACGGTTCGCACGGCTCGTTTGGTGGGTCCCTACAGACGTATGTATATATCGTTGTTACTTGTGTCTTTTACTAGCCATCAATACAAACCACTTTCTTTTCGGACTGGTTTTCAATCTATAACTCCAGGTAAGGGAACCATGTGACATATTACAATCGATCGAGAACTTTACCTAATAGAAGCTTTGCTAGAACATTTTAATCTCTATTATGAATTATTATATATAGTTTAAGCTCAAAACCTACCCAACTCCAACGATATACACACGGCTCGTTGTAAAAAAATCAACTGTGTACAACAGCGACCAAATTTACTATATTTATACCTTCGATAACCTAAAAGTTCAAATATATACGCTTTTATAACTCACCGTTTGAACTCAAAAACAGCACAGTCAATATCGTGCTATCGCTCGCTAACTGTAATACTGGTAAATATCCAGGTTAAAATTTTAAGCCGACCAAAAAATCAATATCAACATTATACTCCAATTTCCCGTCGTTTGTTATCAGAGCCGTAACTGCTACGTCAGTTGTTAGGAGCGCTAGTATTCGATCACAGGACGCAAAGCTAGTCAAATACATCGGGCTAAAACATTAGTACAGACAGTGCATAACTTTTAATGATTAACGATACACTGTTCGACAAAAAAAAATAGCAGATATAGAAATTTTGGTACAACAATAATACGTATTGGGAAATTTTGAGGTTTCGACAAAACAGCGCCCAGGAATCGACCCCTTATTTGGCCAAATCCAGCTTAATCTCCAAATAAAACTGACATCTCCATTAAGACCGGGAACCCTTCGACTGATCCATTTCTGTTGGCTGTGGAAAATGACGTGGTGGCGTTGGAAATTCGATGATAATAATAATAATAAATATTGGTGTCAAATTATCAAGAAGGGCAGCGTTGGTAGCGCAGTGACTGTTTAATATTTGATACCTAGTTGTGTTCATCGATGTAGAATTCCGATTTTGGATTAACTAAAAATTCGAAATAACTTCTACCCGCAACCCCAATTTGGGTCCTCTCCCTCTTCTTCGGGGTTGCAACTGACCCCTATTTGGGTCCTCAACCCTTCTTCAGGGTTGCAACTGACCCTATTTCGGTCCTCTCCCCCTTCTTCAGGGCTGCAACTGACTCTATTTCTGTCCTCTCCCCCTTCTTCGGGGTTGCGCAACTGACCCCAATTTGGATCCTCTCCGCCTTCTTCAGGGTTGCAACTGACCCTATTTCGGTCCTCTCCCCCTTCTTCGGGGTTGCGCAACCGACCCCAATTTGGATCCTCTCCGCCTTCTTCAGGGTTGCAACTGACCCCTATTTCGATCCTCTCCCCCTTCTTCGGGGTTGCAACTGACCCCTATTTGGGTCATCTCCCCCTTCTTCGGGGTTGCAACTGACCCTATTTCGGTCCTCTCGCCTTCTTCGGGGTTGCGCAACTGACCCCAATTTGGATCCTCTCCGCCTTCTTCAGGGTTGCAACTGACCCTATTTCGGTCCTCTCCCCCCTCTTCGGGGTTGCACTTGACCCCTATTTCGGTCCTCTCCACTTTCATCGGCGTTGCAACTGACCCCAATTTGGGTCCTCTCCCCCTTCTTCGGGGTTTTAACTGAGCCCGATTTGGGTCCTCTCCCTCTTATTCAGGGTTGCAACTGACCCCAATTTGGGTCCTCTCCTCCTTCTTCATGGTTGCAACTGACCCCTATTTGGGTCCACTCCCCATTCTTCGGGGTTGTGACTGAACCCAATTTGAGTCCTCTCCCCCTTCTTCAGGGTT
Organism: Trileptium ribeirensis; assembly: GCA_030248225.1. NCBI lineage: Eukaryota > Metazoa > Nematoda > Enoplea > Enoplida > Thoracostomopsidae > Trileptium > Trileptium ribeirensis. The sequence continues at coordinate 7,540 of JASANE010005140.1, read as the reverse complement.
GCAACTGACCCTATTTCTGCCCTCTCCCCCTTCTTCGGGGTTGCGCAACTGACCCCAATTTGGATCCTCTCCGCCTTCTTCAGGGTTGCAACTGACCCTATTTCGGTCCTCTCCCCTTCTTCGGGGTTGCGCAACCGACACCAATTTGGATCCTCTCCGCCGTCTTCAGGGTTGCAACTGACCCCTATTTCGATCCTATCCCCTTCTTCGGGGTTGCAACTGACCCCTATTAGGGTCCTCTCCCCTTCTTCAGGGTTGCAACTGACCCTATTTTGGTCCTCTCCCCCTTCTTCAGGGTTGCAACTGACCCTATTTCGGTCCTCTCCCCTTCTTCGGGGTTGCGCAACTGACCCCAATTTGGATCCTCTCCGCCGTCTTCAGGGTTGCAACTGACCCCTATTTCGATCCTATCCCCTTCTTCGGGGTTGCAACTGACCCCTATTAGGGTCCTCTCCCCTTCTTCAGGGTTGCAACTGACCCTATTTTGGTCCTCTCCCCCTTCTTCAGGGTTGCAACTGACCCTATTTTGGTCCTCTCCCCCTTCTTCAGGGTTGCAACTGACCCTATTTCGGCCCTCTCCCCCTTCTTCGGGGTTGCACCTGACCCCTATTTCGGTCCTCTCCACTTTCTTCGGTGTTGCAACTGACCCCAATTTGGGTCCTGTACCCCTTCTTCGGGGTTGCAACTGATCCCAATTTGGGTCCTCTCCCCCTTCTTCAGGGTTACAACTGACATCTATTTGGGTCCTCTCCCCCTTCTTCGGGGTTGCAACTGACCCTTATTTGCGTCCTCTCCCCTTCTTGGGGGTTGCAACTGACCCCAATTTGGGTCCTCTCCTCCTTCTTCATGGTTGCAACTGACCCCTATTTGGGTCCTCTCCCCATTCTTCGGGGTTATGACTCAACCCAATTTGAGTCGTCTTTCCCTTCTTCGGGGTTGCAAGTGACCCCTATTTGGGTTTTCTCCCCATTCTTCGGGGTTGCGACTGAACCCAGTTTGAGTCGTCTTCCCCTTCTTCGGGGTTGAAACTGACCCCAATTTGGGTCCTCTCCCCCTTCTTCAGGGTTGCAACTGACCCCTATTTGGGTCCTGTCCCGTTTCTTCGGGGTTGCAACTGACCCCTATTTGGGTCCTCTCCTCATTCTTCAGGGTGGCAACTGACCCCTATTTGCTTTTTGCCCCCCTTCTGGGGCTTGCAACTGACCCCTATTTGGGTCCTCTCCTCCTTCTTCAGGGTTGCAACTGACCCCTGTTTGGGTCCTCTCCCCCTTCTTCAGGGTTGCAACTGACCCCTATTTAGGTCCTTTACTTCTTCTACACGGTTGTAACTGATCCCAATTTGGGTCCACTCCACCTTCTATAGGGTTGCAAATGACCCCTATTTGGGTCATCTACCCCTTCTTCAGGGTTGCGACTGAACCCAATTTGAGTCGTCTTCCCCTTCTTCGGGGTTGAAACTGACCCCAATTTGGGTCCTCTCGTCATTCTTCAGGATTGCGACTGACCCCTATTTGGGTCCTGCCCCCCTTCTGGAGGTTGCAACTGACCCTTATTTCGGTCCTCTCCCCCTTCGTCGAAGTTGCAACTAACCCCAATTTGGGTCCTCTCCCCCTTCTTCGGGGTTGAATCTGACTCCAATTTGGGTCCTCTCCCCTTCTTCAGGGTCGCAACTGACCCCTATTTGGGTCCTGTCCCGCTTCTTCGGCGTTGCAACTGACCCTTATTTGGGTCCTCTCCTCATTCTTCAGGGTTGCAACTGACCCCTATTTGGGTCTTTTCGTCCTGCTTCAGGGTTGCAACTGACCCCTGTTTGGGTTCTCTCACCCTTCTTCAGGGTTGCAACTTACCCCTATTTAGGTCCTTTACTTCTTCTACACGGTTGTAACTGATCCCAATTTGGGTCCACTCCCCCTTCTATAGGGTTGCAGCTGACCCTTATTTGGGTCATCTCGCCTTTCTTCGGGGTTGCGACTGAACCCAATTTGAGTCGTCTTCCCCTTCTTCGGGGTTGCAAGTGACCCCTATTTGGGTTCTCTCCCCCTTCTTCGGGGTTGCGACTGAACCCAATTTGAGTCGTCTTCCCCTTCTTCGGGGTTGAAACTGACCCCAATTTGGGTCCTCTCGTCATTCTTCAGGATTGCGACTGACCCCTATTTGGGTCCTGCCCCCCTTCTGGAGGTTGCAACTGACCCTTATTTCGGTCCTCTCCCCCTTCGTCGAAGTTGCAACTAACCCCAATTTGGGTCCTCTCCCCCTTCTTCGGGGTTGAATCTGACCCCAATTTGGGTCCTCTCCCCTTCTTCAGGGTCGCAACTGACCCCAATTTGCGTCCTCTCCCCTTCTTCAGGGTCGCAACTGACCCCTATTTGGGTCCTGTCCCGCTTCTTCGGCGCTGCAACTGACCCCTATTTGGGTCCTCTCCTCATTCTTCAGGGTTGCAACTGACCCCTATTTGGGTCCTCTCCTCATTCTTCAGGGGTTGCAACTAACCCCTATTTGGGTCCTTTCCTCCTGCTTCAGGGTTGCAACTGACCCCTGTTTGGGTCCTCTCACCCTTCTTCAGGGTTGCAACTGACCCCTATTTAGGTCCTTTACCTCTTCTTCAAGGTTGTAACTGATCCCAATTTGGGTCCTCTCCCCTTCTTCAGGGTTGCTTACGAGACCCCAGTCAGTCCTGGTTGAACAATTGAGATTCGACGGCAGAAACAAGACATTGTGTACTGGAGTTGTGGTCGAAATCCCACGATGTTTCTTCGGTTCTGTGGAGGGGCATCGCTTTTCGATTTGTAGCATTCCCGTGAGTGAACAACGGAATCGGAAATCGAAAAAAAAATCGGAAATAAACCTTGCTTTTTTTAGTCCATTGTTTTAAAACAATGTTTTAAAATTTTCCACATGATTTTCTTTAAGGTGTTATCCCAACGTCCAATTTTATATGTACAGTAACGGTAACAAATACCGTAAGATAACGAAACTAATTGTAATTTTTGAAACTATCAAGGGAATATTTCAGTAGTCAACATTTGTTAGCCTTCAATCAACACGAGTTTCATCCGTAGAATGTTCAGTTGCTTCACTGTGTGCGCTGTATATGTTAGTATTGATTTAATTGCTGAAAGGCCTCATACTGAAATAGAGTAACTGATATTGCATATATAAGCATATATAAGTTTTACTAAAGCTTTTCATACAATTTCCCACACTATTTCTGTTTCTTGCGTAAAACATACCGTCTAATTGTAAGTTGTTTGCGGACGATTTGAAACTATATTATTTTTACCTTCAGATAGAAACTCATCCGGCCCACTGAAAGATGATCTAAGCTCGCTCCGTTTGGTAAAAGTCAACAAATTGGGGCAGCAACATATATCCATCCAGAAATTGCGGAGACCCTGGGCACAGGCGCTCAAAGCTCCAGCCGAACGTATAAATTCAATGGTGTGGATATTGTTTCATTGAAACAAGTAAAGGACGTAGGTGTATACTATAGATAATAGCCCTAAATTTAAACTAGCATTAATGTTATGAAGAACAAAAAACCCCGGAGGAAAAATATGTCAGTAAGATGTTTTATTCAACGTCAAATTGTCTTATAATACGCTAGTTGAGTTTTTATACCACCCCTATAATAGTTGAATACTCTCCGTCTCGTTGATGGAAGGTCCGGTTCTTTGTTTCAGCGACACAAAACTCACCAAGATGTATAGGATAACATCGAACACATCATGAGAGATACATTATCCGGATAGCGACACCAGCGACACAATTTATCGTGATGAAGGAACAGCTCGCCGATATAAAGCTTGATTGAACCCCAGCCACATCGACATACAACCCACCAACTTAGTCGTTCCTGTTTTCCTAGGTAAACTTTGCAAGTTCATCATCTTTCAATATTGTTTATTCATCATCTAATTAATAGACGTGGAAACAACAACAAAGTTGATGATGACCAAATTTGGAAGAAATTTACGTTCAAACATTCCTCGCAACGTTCGAAATAGTTCGGAACGTAGCTGACAGTACAATGGAACCGCAAATCATTTATATACCTTTGAAGCGACTTCAAATCCTATGTACACCTCAGCGGGTTGCTTTGTTCCGATCACAACCTTGGCTACAGTTTGTGAGTTTTCTTATTGGATTAATTAGTCGTTGTACAGAAACAAGTATATATATGCTTTTTGTGTTTTCATAAATCCTTTTAGCAATTTCCCAAAAAAATTTTGGTCGTTATGTTAACAAGATAACAGCAATTCGTCGTTGGTTATGGAAGCCCTGGACCAATTCAGAAAGCCCTGCGATATATATTTTTAATTGAAACTGAATTCCCGGTTACTGACTCACTGATAGAGATATATAATAATTATTGGTCGATAGGGCAATCCGAGTTACATAAGTTGGTTACATTAAATACTCTGGTCGATTCTTGCTCGGACTAATTTATTTACCATAGAGCCTGAGCCGAAATCCAAGTCAAAACCAAAGCCACGTTGCCAATCTGGCCGTTGACAACTTCCCCTAGGTCAAATTGTCCACGGGACTAGTTGTCCAAGAGATGAATTCCCGCGGTCGAATTGTCCGGTTCTGATATATAGGTTATGCATTATAAATAGGGATGTACCGGGCATTAGCATCGGCCCCGGGGCAACAAATTTAGCGCCGGGCCGGGGCAACAAATTTAGCCCCGGGCCGGGGTAACGTCGAAGCCCCGAAGGTAAAATTTAGGTGCCGGCGCCGGGGCTACTGTTTGAGAGGAAATATTTTTCGTACCAAATTAGTAGAACAGATAAACAATATTTTTAGAAATAGTAATAAAAGGTTTCCCTCCGCTTCTGCTATAAATACGTATTATTCATTTCCTTCTTTAAAATTTGTCTCACTATAAAAATATATGGCAGAGCTCTGCGAACGCTAGTAAGCATGCCGCGCGGACGACGTTTAATGATTATTCATTCTTGAGTCGTATGAACGCGTTTCAGAAGCAGAACTCTGCAGTAAATGTAAAGTCTCGTATATACCATAGGAACTGCATAAATTGGTATTGTATTGTATTGTAAAAGACAAATACATGCTTAGTTTTATTTTTCCGGTGCCATTGTATTAAATTTCACGCTGTCAACGAAGCAAATTATATATAGTTTAGATAGCTGTTGAATGAAACAATACAACTGCTATATTTGCATACATTCTGACAATGCATGCATGCGAGTGGAGTAGTAGAACTCCCCCGACCGAGTAACCCCCGGGAGCCGGCGAAATTTTTCTGAGGGGGGGGGCGTCAGTACGTAGTGAGAACCTTTTTTTGGGCGACGGCGTCAAATTTTCGTCCATGAGTTCACGTCACTTCACGGGAGGATTCCCAGGGTGGATTTTACTCCCTCCCAAACCCCTGTCGGCATGTATGTATGTGTGGTATATACTCTATATATATGCGCTGGAAAATCGAACACATAGTACTTTCCGGCTAGGCCCGGTCCCGACCGGGGCAAGCTTAGCCCCGGCCCCAGTAGGCTAGCCCAGGCCCCGGTAGAATTCTTGCCACGGTACAGAACTAATTATAAACGACAATTAAATGTACATATACATTTCTACCAGGGAGTAATGTTCCGGTTCCGGTTATTCTGATTTCTACATATATATATAGGATAGTTGTGTTACCCCCTCCCCTAAGCCATACTAACACCCACCCCTCTGCAGGTGGAATCCGGAAAATTTTCAGTAATAATGCATAAATTAACAAATTAACTTAATTGAGAAGAAATGCTGGAGCTGATTTCTGAGGAAAAATTGGAGACACTGGGAAAATTGGTGACCCCCACCTGCCTCACATCAAAACCTCATAAGTAAACGTATCCTGAGCACCAATATATATATAATGTCACGTATATCGTTCAATTCAACGTGATAATAACACAAACACTCAATGTCAATCCACACGATTGAAAAAAATAACTACTAGTACAATGTATCTTTGACTATCTAGTTATCAAATCGCCAGAACAGCCGAGTGTGCATTGTCATCCCGTCGACTGTTGTTGTTACCGATGATGATAATGTTACAATGAGATGTACTTGCTTATATAGAGAGAATTAAAATTGAAACACAAAAATCTAATAATATCAAGCTAACATACTATACATTGGATCAATGTAGTCAACCGATAAGGTGGAGGGGTTGGATTAGCGCGATGGTGGTGAGCGAACACTGAGCAGCCACCTTATGGAAGCTTACAGTCTCGTCCGCTAGCTTAATAGTGCTACCTATTCACTCGAAATCAATCAATCAATAAGCCGATGATAGGAATCAGCATACGGTTCGACACAGGAAAAAACTTTTACCCTCGAGTACATATTTGGTTGCATTGCAATCTGTGATGACGCTTCGGCTTCAACATGCCTTCACTTGATATTCGTTTAAAAACTCCTGGACACCCTATATATATATGTACTATAACGTCTATAACTAGCCTCAAGCCCATGACTACATGATTGAAAGAGCTATATATATTCCAGAATTTTTCAAATTTGTGTACAAAAATGTTCAAATATATACCTATATATATTGTACATAGTGTATTAAAGGAACGTTTTGATGACTCTGAGATTTGGCACTACAACGCACCATGCACGTTTTCTCTTGCGTGATCCACACCGGCTAGGGCATAGCCAGTGGAGTCTATGGGTATAGACCATGTTTTTGGCCAGGAACACTTTTTTCATGTTTGTTATGTCGTAGAAAGAAAGGAAGAATTACGTCGGAAATGTGGTAATATGAGGCTATAAAGGAACTTACACATCAAAAACTCGCTCAATTTAAATAAAACAAAAATAAATATACATAGATGAACTTTGCTAAAATTTTCGACGAAGCAAGCTATATATCATTTTCGTTACTAAGCAACGGTGAATGTATGAAATGAAAAATTTTATTCGAACCTCTTTTTGGCCGACGTCAGTAGGGCTAAACCCCACCGTTTTTGAAATGCTGGCTACGCTCCTGCACACCGGCGCATGCAAAAGGATGAAGCCGGTGGGCCAGTACCCAACTAGGTCATCAAGGCAATATGCTTGAATCGTTCTTCGTTTACTATGACCGGGCCCTACAGGCTGGCCAGCGAAGTCAGGCCTTAACGCTTGCCTAGTACAATGCAAGCAACAAAGTATCCGCCCTAGCCGCTTGGAACCAGTCGAAGCTGTAGGCGAAACCAGAATCGATAAAGATAAAAGGTCTGGGGGAAACTGCACTAAGACCAGCAGATAATCACTAAACCAGTGCCGACAGTCACAGTGATAAAAAAATATTAATCCGCTCATCGCTTAAAATCATTTTAAGTCCTTTGATCGCATAATCATATTTATATTCGGCGGGACTCTGATATTAATTGTAAGTGGCTACTAGATCCTTTAATATATATATTAATAATTAATATATATATAATATATGTTAATATATATATAATATAATATTAATATATTAATATATATAATATATATTTAATATATATCTCTTTCCGTTTATTCACTGCACCACAGTCAT
>JASANE010005139.1:0-20606 GCA_030248225.1 Trileptium ribeirensis | reverse complement strand
CTAGAATGTCACCTTTTCTGATTACTGGACAGGCCAGTCATATATAATTATAAAGTAGTGACACAGCTTGATTTATTTCAGGGTTATCACGATAAAATAACTACTCCGATGGACTTGACGACGATTCAAAAACGTCTCGAAAATATGTGCTATTTTTCTGCGGAACAGTGCATAAAAGTAAGTCTGCTGCAGGATATATACCCGAAATTTCAAATGAAACGGAACTAGAGGAGTTTCCATTGAGGGAGTTAAGGGGAAATCGTGAAAAAATTTTCTCTATCCGGATCGTAACTTAACTTGGGATGAATGGATTTCGGCAAAATGTTTTCTATAGGAAAAGTGACGATGCGCTCTTTAGTTGAAAGATAAAAGCCACCACACCATCGTTTGGGTCAAAATGTTAAAAACCGTGAATTAAGCACACTTCGCCAAATCTGGCTATACGGGTAGCAGTGTTTCGCAACCCATTTCCCGCGACAAGAGCTTTGCATCGAAAAACTGAGACCACTAATCAGAATCGGCTTATCGAAATATACAAATCTGCTCGAACCACGTCTTTTGTTACCACGAAATTCGTATTAGCAAGAGTCGATGGTTTTCAATCACAGTACCTTAAGTTATATATTCCTTCGTCTGTTTTGAGACATTTAAGTTTCGAAGGCCAGATTCCGGATCCGGTTTCAATGGACGGTTCCGGTTATCCCTTGTTAGCTACCTTCTTATGCGTAGCCCTGAAATTCGGTTATTCGTGTTTCTGGTGGCCCGAAAATGTTATTTTTTGTATCTGACTTGCCAAGAGTACGATCTAGGTCCGTTCAAAAGCAAACTTTATCGAATTGGGCGCTCTATTGACGTGTTGGACACTATTTTCAGTGTGAGGTATTCTCCTATACCCATAAAATTTTGCTAATAGTGTTTTTTGTGGACACAAAATTCGATTCTTCTTATCTGGCTCGCACAAAGTTCGTTGATTTGGACACTGTTGATTTTATGAAAATTTGCTTATAATGAATTGTTTTGAAGTCTTCTTCTGCTCTGTATTTCGCTCAAGGGAATTAGAAAACGGATCTGCTGTGCAACTTTTATCAAGTTCGGTATAAACTTAAAAATGCTTTTTCAGCCATACTATATAATACCCTTCGTTATTTCACTCAATAAAATATCGAAAACCAGCAAAACGCTCTACCTTTTATAGCAAACCTGAATTTTAACCCACTCGCTAAAATTACAAATTTTTTTTGCACCCCTTAATAAGTGAGTACTACTTTGGCTAAATAAGATTGCAAAATCAAGAGGATTTACGAACTGTATATATATATAAGTGAACGTTTATTTATAAATGACGATAATACAATTACAAAGGGGTTCGCCAAGCCCTAAAGCATGTACCAAACGTATTGTTAAAGGATTAAATTACAATATATATACCTATGTATATAATACATTATGAAAGCAGCACGCCGCAATACAGAAACTAATCAGGTGAACCTCAATTCCTGGATTACATAGTAGTTGTGAATCTCCCAAATCTATATTTTCTTTAAATGTATATATACGTATAAAGTTGGATTACATTTAAGAGGTTAAGAACATAATTGTAGTAGAAAATTGCAATTCAACGAGTCGCGGTTGAAATGGTATCTTGGGCAAAGTGGAGGTTCAAGATTCTGGTCATTCGATATGTAGAACTAAGGTTCCATCCACAGGATAAACATAAAGCTTCTCAAACTATCGCCTGTAAACCAAAAGTTTCACCTAGAAGTATTGCGCATCCCAAGCCTAAGCCTGGGCTCACAGTTATTATTATATTTTTGGCCAAAACCACTCATGTCAAGTTTTCTGCTACTTGATTATAGAGGTACTTTCACTATAGCTAACGTTATTTTGTTAACATCGGCTGTAGTGGGCCGTGGTATTCTAGTTGCAGTAATAATATATTTATTGCATTTCGCCGTATTCCTGCAAAACTTACCAGTCACTTAATAAGAGGTGCAACAAACATTTGATTTTCTTTTAGCGACTGAATGAAAATTCAGGGTTGCTGTTAAGGTGGCTTTCCCATGTAAGGGGCATTTCGGCATCGCCACTTCCCCCAAGGAATTTTTCTTCATGAGCCCAATTTTATCGGAGACGCAAAAATATGCCAATTTTCTCCTATGGAACTAAATAATCTCTAAATTTTCACTTTGTGATGCTAAAAATTAGAATTGCCGTCAAACTAGAGAGTTTCAGTGCATTTTTGTTGTACGTCGGCTGTTTATGCTATTTCCGCGTTTTTCAACCCCCACCCCAGTTCAACCTGGGAAGCCGAATTTCTCGCCCCTAGGTGTCCCAGTTATCCCAGGTACTTTGGAGGCAGTTTGGAAAAGCCAGTGAAGGGTTCAATGTTACTTGTTTTCGATATTTTAGTGAGTGAAATAAAAGCAATGAACGGGAGTGAATGTTGTAAGAATCCTTCCATCGAGGTTCGATGTTCTGCTTGTTTTCGATATTTTAGGGAGTGAAATAACAAGGACATTGTTGACTGAAAAAGCATGTTTTATAGTAAACTTGTAAAAATGAACAAGGTTGCCATAGCCAGTTCCTTTTTCCAATTCGCGTTTAAGAAATTTTTCTAACTTGTTGCTTTCAGGGCTAAGGTCTAGTCATAATAAGAAAAAAAAACGATATACCCTGTGAATTCAAGGAATGTGTAGATTTTAGAAATAATACTTTGTAAAGTTGCAGATTTCTTAACTCAATTCACAAACGTCGGAAGCCACTAACTTGCGCTTTTGTTAAGAAATTATGCATTTAACCCCGGCTTAAGAAATTATGTATTTAACCTTCGCTGTTTGGATTTACTTCGAAGTTGGTGGCTTTTGGACAATCCCGAATCTCTGGCTTCCAGTTGGCTCGGGTGGATCCCTGGCACCCCATCTTAGTTTCCATGATGTCCAAAATAACACAGATTTCCGCTTCTTGGATGAATTAGCGTTAACTATAAACTGATATAGCGCGCCAGCCTATTTCGGTTAAGCCTATCTTCAGTACAAGTCTGTTTACTAAATAGGCTTAATCTCCCAAATCTATATTTTCTTTAAATGTATATATACGTATAAAGTTGGATTACATTTAAGAGGTTAAGAATATAATTTCAGTAGTGAAATAACAATTCAACGAGTCGCGGTTGAAATGATATCTTGGACAAAGAGGAGGTTCAAGATTCTGGTCATTCGATATGTAGAACTAAGGTTCCATATGCAGGATAAACATAGAGCTTCTCAAACTGTCACTTGTAAACCAAAAGTCTCACCTAGAAGTATTGCGCATCCTAATCCTAAGCCTGGGCTCACATATATCATTATATTTTTGCCCAAAGCCACTCAGGTCAAGTTTTCTGCTCCTTGATTATACCTAAGGAGATCGTACCTAATTCTGAAATTGCCCAAAACCTGACAATAACATAAAACGTCCAAAATTTTTTTTGTAGACTGTATTCAAAGCCATTAGTTATCCCTACTATGAGTGGTAGACTTCACTATGCATTGGTTTGATGTCAATATCGATATTAATCTTCGAAAAATATACTGATACGCTGCATTTGAGATGTAACTGAAGTGATATTCCCAAAAATCAGCACGTTCAGTAGAACTCTTAATTCAACGAATGATCATTAGATACAGGTTGGCAGGTAAAGATTTTGTTAAAAATACGTACCTAGTTCCTCACCAAGCACCCACAATTATTTCAGACCGAAAATGTCTAATTTTTAATTTGATTTATATGGAACAGAAAAGTCAGTAAAATTGTGTATGTGTTAATTTTCTATTAATTTATGTTGGTTTTTTATCGAAATGATAGTATACTTGAAATTCAATTTTTAATTTAAGACCTTTCTATTAACTATGAATGCTCACATTCCCGGGCTTATGTATGCGAGGTCTTCTATATATGAGTTCTATCACCGGACCCGGTTAATAACTATTTAATTAATGTGACATGATACCGTGAATTCTTTTTACGTAATAAATATAACATTAAATAATATCGAAAGATAAATTAAGTAGCAACTACATCCACTATTCGAAGACAATGGGAGAACGTTTGATGTCCGCACCTTAGTGTGAGCATCAAACGCTAAACTCCTTGGAGATGGCTAAACACTTGGGCAGTGCCCAGTGTCACCAATCAAATTGGAGAAAACGTGTAGGTGATCCGTTAGGTGAAGACCATTAATAATATTAGCGAATCGAATGATTTTTCGTAGTTAGTATAAAAATCTAACTTTTTGGTTATACGTTACTTAGGTTAGATCACAACATTAGAAACTAATATGTATAGGATTAAAAAACCTATACAAAAAGAGTTAAATTTTGTTGGTAGACCTAAAAATGTATTATACAGTTTAAGATTGTTGATAGTGCAAAATTTTATAAAAATGTTATGGAAAAGCTTTTGTGGGTACACTGTTTATGAGTACTTTGAGTAAACTGTTGCAATCTTGTTGACAGTAAGCAAATGTCGTTTTAATGTTTGCGTATCTGACAGTTTTACTCCGTATGGTTCTCCTGAAAACTGAAGGTGAGAGATTGCTACTGTAGTGTGGGAAATTGATTTTAAAATCGAAATCGTTTCTTTTGTCGTATATGGTAATAACCCCTCTACCCCCGTATAGTTTAATCTTGTGGTCGAGAACATTGGCCATTTGATTGGTGCTGTTGGCTTTATACAGGCACAGGGATTCCGGGTATATATTTTTGATTAACTGGGTCAAACTTATAATCATTAATCACTGTGAGGTGGTCTATATATGTATCTAAAAGTGAATTTGAAGGATCACAAATGTCCCTGCGATATTTTACGTTTTTACATACATAATTACGTTCATAGTTGTGGAGATGTACGTTACCGATAAAGGGAGCTGCATCAGTCTCCATAGGTACGTATACCAATGGTTCGTTTGAAGACACAGTTACCGAACGTAATGTATGTGTAACAGATCCATACGGATCGTTACGAGGTGGATTAATCCTGACCACAGCCTAAAGGCAAACTATTATCGAAAACCCATAATCTTGACCACTTAATAATGGCCAACATTTACGATAATCCTGGCCACACCCAAATGGTCAACATTTTTTCGAACATCAATAATCCTGACCACAGTATAATGGTCAACATTTTTCAAACACAAATAATCCTGACCACAGTGTAATGGTCAACATTTTGGCGAATTCCCCAATAATCCTGGCCATAGCGTAATGATCAACATTTTCGAAATTAGTGGCGAGCGCCCCCAACGTAGAACACCCCACAGAAATAACCCAGTCGGGTACGAAACCCACTGTGGACCGAAATATGCACATCAATGGGCTTGGAACCAATCTGTAACCCCTCTCCGAGCAAGCGAATATATAATTCGAATTCTTCCCGTAGATACGTACCGACGGCGAAGCTCTGCCGTCACCATTTTGTAAACCGTATATATGTATATATATAGCACAAAGCATGAACCAGTACGTCCATCAATTTCGCTATGAATCAAAGATTTTTGTCGTATCTCGGCCCGCACCGCCGACGGTTTTTCGTGATCCAAAGGGATATCGTTAGTAACGTTTTAAAAATGCCGAATTAACGAAGTACATTGCCGTATATACGTATATAGTTAAGTAATTATTGATAGTAGGGCCATAAAGGCTCGTTGGGGTGTTTCAATCGCAGATACGCATACATTACCATTGTTTTGGAGTAATTTGTTGGATGGCCATAAAGGCACTTGTTATGTATTTGATCCGTATTACCATGATCATATCGTACATTTGCATGCGTATGTATATACCTTCGGAGTTACCATAACCGTTTGTACATGTTTTCAGGTATATATGTACCATTTGGCATTCCGAGTCAAAGACACTTGTGTCTGTATATGTGTGTACAAATAGATGTCGTTGTCGTACCATATTTTTTGTACTATAAAGGCCATAAAAGCGCCTGCCATTCGTTACAATTCCATACAGTTTATGATCGTTATTTATATACCGTATGTTGTGCTGGCAGAGGCCATAAAAGCGCCGACATTTGCCAGAATTTTGTACCATTCTTACCATTGTATTGACATATTGTACCATTGATTATGAACCTATATTTGCCGTATATTAATTGTTCTATTGGCCATAAAAGCGCGACTAATCGTTGCAATTTCGTGCCACGTATTGTACTTTGTATCGTATTAGTTTGGAGGTACCCTTAATGGGAATGATTTGTCTTGTTTAGGATGATTTTAAGGAAAATTCTAGGAACTTTTTGCGTTTGAAAAGTAGTATTTCTGTAGATTGAAATTGCGAGTACGGCGAGCCCTTGCCATACTCGATTCGAAGAAAATTACAGGACGGTACGACTCCCCGCTGAACCCAATATGTATATGTAAGTGGCAATAGCCCTACCCCTTGTGGTAGGACCGCAAAGTTTATTTTGGTATGGCGTAGGAAAGACTGGCCGTGACGGATACCCGTCACGACCGTCCGTACGAATGAGGACCGCAAAAATATGGCTGTCCGCCCGAAAGCGAACAGCAACTGAGAAAATTTCTTGAAAAATATAAGTTCAAATCCAAAATCTTAAATTTCGTAGTGTTCAATAGTTACCGTCACACTGGTAACTTGTGATGCTCTATGAAATATTATTTACCAGCGTTAGTTTTCGCTGGTCGAGAAAAGAAACAAAATTTAAAAAATTTAGGAAAATTTGGTATCCAAAATATCGGCACCGAACTCCGGAACCGTTGGGAATTCGAAGATTACGTTCTTAACATTTCTTATAGGGAATTATACGGTCTTTCTAATGAGACCGGTTTCGTGGAGATCCGACCCGGATCCACGGACGTATGAGCAACTTAGTACGTACGGAAATAACAAAAAACACAATTAGTTATATAACTCCGCGAATATTAGTCACAAAAGTATATACGTAGTACCATCGTGATCCTTAGACCCGAGGCTTTAAATTGAGCCCGGACAGGGCCCGCTGAGCCAACTTTTAGGTACCCCTCCCCATGGAAAAACACAAAATAACGCCACGACCATCGTGATCCTCAATGGATTCCCCTTGTCGAGACTAACCCAAATATATATAAATCACCCCAGAAAAGTGTACCCCGAACTCGCAGGAACCCTTCAAAAAACCCTACCCCGGAAAAATTTGGCATGGACCCTCCCCCAAGAGCTCATTTCCCCTCTGCCGACCGAATACGGTCCTGTTACATATTTTAACCGGACGGACGTTCCGAATCCGGGTTTATCTTGGCACTTCGGCCATTCCCCAAGGACCACCACCCTCTTTTTCCCCTTGCCCTCGCTTTCCTTTTGTTTTCTTTACTCAAGTCGCGTCTCTTACAGTCGGTTATACTTCTACGTATTGATATTAAGTTAGTATTATACTAGTTTAGTAAATAAATAAGTTAATAACGATTTAATATGAAATTAGCTTCGTTGTTGATGCCCCTGCATCTGTGTCATAGTTAGTACGAACAAACGGTCGTATAAAGCCGGCAAGTTAAGAGGACAGTCAGCCGAGTAGCATTTGTTAGCGCTTTCTATTAACGTCGTGTTATGCGTCTTGCTATGCTTACTAAGTCAACAACTCGCACTTGAACCGTTGGTCTCATAT
Organism: Trileptium ribeirensis; assembly: GCA_030248225.1. Taxonomy (NCBI): domain Eukaryota; kingdom Metazoa; phylum Nematoda; class Enoplea; order Enoplida; family Thoracostomopsidae; genus Trileptium; species Trileptium ribeirensis. Next base: position 12,959 of record JASANE010005139.1, on the reverse strand, counting down.
AAATTTTGTATTCAGCTGATATAAAGTTTCTTATCAGCGACCAACTAAATTTATATAAAATTAATATTAAGCGGCGGACGTTTTATATCAAAGATCTTAAGACGACGAGTTCGACCCTGTGAATTGTTACAGAGTTTAATATTAAAGTTGGAGGTTCATCGACGTTCAGTATAAAACTTGGTTTTATTGCTCGGCAGAACCACAGCAAAACCAGTCTTAAAGTAAACAGTCTTCATCATTTATGCTGGTACGAAGCCGCGCTAGAGTTACTTGTTTAATAGGAATTTGCTATATAGTTTAAGAAATTTCCAGTAAGTTTCTACTAAATTTAAGCAAATTTAATATTAAATATTGGTGAATAAGGCAATAAATCAATTTAAATTATATAAAATTTTATATTAAATTTGTCCGAAAGTATTCGAAATATGCAGTGATAAGAATATTAACTTAAAGGCTCAGAAAATGGGGTCAAATGCCCCAAAAGTGCTAAATAAGCACTTTAATCGTCAGAAAATTCGAAAATTCAAATTTTCAAAAAATTGATTATAAAAGCAGAGACGCACGAACTCTGCAGCGTTCAGTATGACTTCGGCAGCGCAGAGTTCGGTCGTTGTGCAGACCGGCTCTGGCGCTTACTTTCTTTGGTATTTTCGACTTTTGAGTTTTCAACTGTTTTCGACTTCTGTAATTGGTCGTGCGCGTGTACGTGGATGGGATGGGCGATGGATCCTGGAACGAAGGATCGGACTCTGTAAGTGTGGACAGGGAGGGATGTCCTGAGAGTTCAGTAGCACTGAAGTCGGTTAGGTTAACTCCGTTCGTTGAAGTGACTAGGGTATAGTAGTGCTATAGGCAACGCCCGCAACGTTAAAATTTACACTGACACAATGCCCGTTGAACGAGGCGGCTCACCTAGGTAGAAAAGTTGATACAACTCGAGAACTACCCCAGGGATATGATGAAAATTTTACCCGGATCTCGAGGAGGATCCGAGCTTTTATTTTGAAACTTAAAACGTTCAAATATCGCGTCGGAAACACAAACCCGGCGACCCTAAAGGGGCTCGCCCCCTCCAAAATATGAAAACCAAAATATCGTGAGTTTTTCTCCAGGAATTTTGATGAAACTTTGGCAGTTTCTTCGTAGTACTGTCTACTAACGAATAGGACTCGAAAATATGTTGGTTTCGAGTCGGAACCCCGAACCCGACGGCCCTGAAGAGGCCTAACCCCACAAAAAAGTAAAATCAAAATATCTTAAGTTTCTCTCCAGGAATTTTGTTGAAACTCTTGCTGTTTCTTTGCAGGGATATCATCTATTGGACATCATTCTAAAACTCAAGTTTATCGGGTCGGAATCACAAACACCCGACGGCCTGATAGGAGTCCGCCCCCACCTAAAACTTCAACTGTTTACAACTCAAAATTCCCTCCAGGAATTTCAATGATTTTACCGTACAAATAGAGGCCCATTAGGCCTTCCATTTGAGCTATTAAGCCCGGCAAAGCCGTGGCTCATTCAAAAATTATTAAAATTATGGACCCGGGCAGAGCAAAACCCGCCCAGGGTCGACACAACTTTCACAGAATTCTCGTCCTTGTGCAGTTTTATATACAGTTTTGTAAGTTGGTTTTGGTATTGCTTTTGCACGTATTTCTGAGTCTCTCTGAGTATATATAGCGATAATGCAGCACGAAAGTCGTCGGAGACTTCAATCTCCGATATACGGCCGCTGCCATGGAAATATCAAATTTACCAGAGTTGGTAAATTTGTTCGCAGTGGTAAAGTTTTAGCTTAACCGAGATTGACGATGTCGCGACACGCGATATCGGGTCTGTCTGGTGTTGGCCCGACCGACCAGTTTTTGTGAGGACCGTCGACCCGGTCCTAGGAAATCGATATATAATGTCAAGCCCAGCCGCCGTGTAAAATTTAGTAGAGAAAGGCTGGCAAAATAAAAACTTATTGGAAATTAAAGGTCTTCCCCAGCCCCAATCGAGTGGGATTCAAAATCTAGGTCGAAAATTGTGAACCGAGCAATTTAAAGAAATCGCTCGAAATACTAGCTCAATATTAGCACTAAATAGAGCTCGTTTTGAGAGCCTTTTTCGAGTCAAAATAACTCAAGTTTTAGCTCGTTTAGAATAGCGCCGATGGCCGAAGAGGCATCGCTAAGCCTAGTCCTTGTTCTAGTTAAATTTATAGTTAAAGATTCGCAATTTTTACCCCTGCCCCCATGCCTCAAGTTTGGCATAAAATTCATACGAAGATAACGCACAGCCGCCTTCCGGCATTAGTTAATTTCCTCTCAGGACAAATTTTATATTATATAGATAGTCAGGGACTCGCCTGAACTTTGCTCATACCGCGGTTTAGTAGGAATAGTGAGCGAATTAATCGTTTTAAGACAATGACCCAACTTTGTCAATTAGCTGAATACGCAGTGAATGAGTCCAGAAAACTCAACTAAGCACCTCAAATTTGTTAACCCATAGGAACCCGGAAGAAAGGCTCATTACTCCAGTAGTGGCCTACCTGCACGTTTTAGCGTATCGTTTAGCGCATTTAGGATAAATCAACGATATAAATTTATAAAATTAGAAGCTGAACCCAACCGCACGTCACTCGAATTTTATGCATCACGCGCATAGTAAATTAAGACTCTACTTTTGTATTAGGTAAAGCTTGGAAATTCAGGTTCCTACCTTAATCTACCGGGACCCACGCGTGATTTACGAGATAGTCTACACGATCGTTTTAGCCCCTGATAGCCTATTTGTGTTGACACTAAAAGTCTATTTTGCGCAATTCTTTAGGTCATGGATTAGCCATAATCTAAGACCAAATTTTGACGCTTTTGCCATAGTGTTTTTGAAGTACTTCTGTAAGGAATTAGAACCGAAAATATATCAGTTATGTCTATGCAACCAGCCGGATCTTTCATTCGATTTTATAGGAACCCAGAACCAAAATTAATTATTAGGTTTATAAATGCTGTTTAAAATTTCATGGTCACTGTTCGTAGGTATGTATGTGAGTAGGACAATTTTGGATATTGTAACGTTCTCGCATTCTATGAAATTAACGAGTCGTACCACGATTGCCTCCTAAGATTACCTTTTTGTCAATATATATGCATATGTACCATTTCTCGCCTGTATCAATATTATGCCGTATATTAAACTAATCGCTACCAATGCTTACTTATCATGTACCATAGTCTCGTGATGAGGATGAGCAAGATGAAGTCCCACAACAGCCCCATTGTACGCTTTGTCCCGTATGCATTGTTTCGTTTCCGCCTTTCACTTACCTGAACCCGTTGTTTGCCGGAGTACCCTCCTTTAATATTAGCAATCGTAGTTCCGAGCAAGTGGTTAGTTCAATGGCGCCTCTTTTTATCAATCACTAACCGTATTACTTGGCGGTACTGGCTTTTGACTTGACCCACTGTTTTTCATGAGTACGGTAAGCACAGCTGTAATTAGACAAAGGCCTCACAGAACACGCCGTGATTTGACTAAGCTGTGGGAGTTCAGTGAAAAAGGCGATGACTCCGCAACCCATTCCGTTGGACACTCTGCTCATTCTCGTACCAGCGTACCCTAGTAGGGATTTGTCGGAACCTAGTGGAGGCCATTGGCTAAATCAAATAAATTAACCGTTTCGAGAAAGTGAGAGTCGATTTCGATCAAATCTAAATACCCAAAATTTTACACTTCCCGGGTTAAACGTGGATAAGGAATAGCGGTCTGGTCTCTTTGTCCTGTGAGCAGGTGACGGAGCCAACCTCTCTGGGGCCCTCAAAGGTAGTACCTCGTAGACTACGTGCGCAACCCGTCCGGCAGGATGAGAACACATCCTGTGAAGCGCTCCTGCGGCTTTCTAAGCTCCGTAATTTCTTGGGCCTGACCCGAATAAAAGAAAAATTACCCAATAGGTCTGCCCTTGAAGTCACGATAGCCGGGGTCGTATGGGCACTACGTTGGGGAAGTACATAATGCAGCACCGCCACGTCTTATACATATGTATTAAAAACTAGTGATTTAAGGAGTTTTTGGTGGTAAACGCAAATCATTTTATTGCTGTTTTTGGATATTACGTCTAGCAAAACAGATGAAGGAAGAACTTTTACATTAAACTTAATGTATTGTGATGGTATTAAAATCGTGTTCCGGTTGCGGTTCCGGCAAAAGGCAAAAGTGCGTTTGTAACTTAGTAAATCAGTTCATATTGAAGTAAACTAACGTTATATATCTGCAACGCAGCCAGAAACTGCTTTTTTGGCATTGAACTGTATTTATTGAAACTGTGCGAGCATCATCACAGTTTGTCTCAATTATAGCAGTCTGAATAGAAAGTTATCATCATTATCATCTAACATTAGAAAATATATATTTTCTAATCATATAAAAATAATTATGATTAGAAAAATTATTTTTCTAATCAAACTAGAGACATTAGTTTGACCAACGCTAGCCTAAACAGCGTCTCTGACCACTGATTAGAAAATTACCATCTATCTATTATTTTCTCTTAGAATCATATAAACCAATAATTTTAAGTTTCCTATAGAGCAACATGTAACAAACGTATGTCTAGAATAGGGAGGCGACTGGAGATAAAGCGAGGGTGTGTATTCTACGCTCCAAGTTTTGTAAGCACATTCAATTTGACGCAGTATACGCAATGGTGTATAGTGGAAGATATTTTTTGCTTTGGGTGCCCAAAAACCGATATATTGATCTATAAACATTATTAGCTTCCTCAGTCTCTTTAAAGTTTCACAATGGCAATAATGCCATCGCAATACATTAAGTTTAATGTAAAAGTTATTTTTAATGCATTTTAGATCCACTATACCTTCATCTCTTCTTTCATCTGTTTTACTATATATAAATTTTCGTAGACCAGGTTCCGGATCCGGTTTAAATGGACGGTTCCGGTTATTCCCTGACTGTTATGTATCATGTTGTACCGATTCAATTCTAACATATACCGTAGATTTCTGAATGGGTAAGCTGCTACAAGCATCGATTTAGCTTTGTTTTGTTAACAAACTCCTGCCGGATGAAGATGAAAAATTCCCAATGAAATTGTGTTTTATGTTTCACAGGACAAATTGCTGAGTTAATCTTTTGTTTGGTTGTATTGAAATTTGATCATTGTATATATATAATTTCTGTTGGGATCACAGACTCATTTAAAGATGCGCTGCGAAACACAGGTACCAGCATAGTTAGATTTGGCAAATTTTCGTGATATTTTACTCGATCGCTCTCAGAGAAAACTCCGCTCCGTTTCAATAATTTTATTTATATATTGGTTACAAACTGTGTAAAATATATAGCGGTGTTGTAATACTCAGCTGCGTGCAAAAATGGACAAGTTCAGGATTGTCTTGCAGTTTGGTCTATGATGCTGCTGTGATAAAAGTGATATATATCTAGTTGAAACGAAACGAGCGGACTTTCCACCTAGTGTAATAGGGGGAAAATCGTGAAAATTTTTGTCTCTCTGTCATTCATAACTCATCTTCGGATCGGATAGATAGATTTCGGTAATTTTTGTTCGACTGTAAAAGTGACGAGGAAGTGCCCTTTAGTTAAACACGGACAGCTCCGACCCCATATTCGGGGTCATAATGGCAAAACCAGGTTTCTAAGAGTTCTTTTCCAAATTTGTCCATACGGGTATATACGTACCAGTTTTTTTGCAGCCATATCTCACGACACAAGCTTCGGAGACCACCATATCACAATCAACTGATCCAGATCTACAACTCTACAACTTGGCTGATTACGGCTTTTATGTTAGGCCGCTGTGGGCCTGAATATGGATCATCGACGCTTTGCCAGAAATAGAGATTTTTGGATTTCGCCATGTAATTGCTTGGGTTTTTCCTTACAATGAGTGCCTGTTAGATTATGAAGCACGCTGGAATCCATGTGTTTTTTCAAAAGCTGTATATACTGTTCAAAACTTGGTCATTTATAACCGTGAGTGTTCAGTTTTAAGCATGACTGGTCTATTGTACAACTAGCTATGACCGCTTAGAATATGCCCTTATACGGTGTATATGTGGGTATATTACGGGTATAATATGTGGGTATGTTGGTGTATTAGCTAAGCTATACATACATACATGAGTGTGATGTACTGCTTTATATATACATATAATAGCTTATGAAAATTTTGAATCATACAGACGTTGGTATTGCAAACAAAACGCGGTTTCGAACGATGGTTTTGGTGGGGTTAAATGTTCCTGTTCATTTATATGGTCATTTTAAATTTAGTATTTTTGACCAAAATATGACGGTTTTACTACCTATCGTCCAACAGGAAATGTATAATACCTTTTCTTGGGGTGTCAAAGGGTTTGTGGTTGGCGAACTCGATTAAAATATAGTGTGTTTTTATTTGTCTGATTATTGCGCGCACGGCATCAAGAATAGTCTACATATGTATTTCTTAATGCTGAATACGATAATTTGGTTATCTTGGATCTGGCGATTGTTTCAAGCGTTTTTATGGGGTTCCAGTGGGTATAGGGTCAGTGAACGAGATTTCCAGAATATATACTCTGTCTTCTGTCATTTGGTTATGTATTGCGTACAGGTCATGAAGGATTGCCTATATAGGTTTTCCGGTACGGTTAATATGGAGGTCTGGTTGTCTGGAGACCTGCACGAATACTTGATGCGTTATCAGTTTTCGATGGGTTCAGTGTCGACGAGGTTTTAGAATTTCCAATGGATTCAACTTTCAAGAGGTTTTAGTATGGTATATACACCATCAATCAACCACAGCCTGTTGCAGGTGATTTAACAAAACGATAAGTGAAAAATTAAACCACGCACGCTTCTTTTCACTCTCGCCTGCGAGTTGGTCATCTTGTTATAAAGTTTTAGTGAATCAACAGCTTTTTTCAAATCTATAAGTGAACGAAAGCATTGAACCGCAAGTCAGAAGGACGTTCGCGCCTTGCTTATGTTCGATATTTTAGTGAGTGAAATAAGAAGGGCCTGACCGAATACATTGAACAATAAACCTTAAGGGGTTCAGTATTTTGCTTGTTTTCGATACGTATTTTAGTGAGTGAAATAACGGAAGGGCAATGTCATAGCTGAAAAAGCATTTTTCAGTTTATAACAAACATAAAAATTGAACATTGTTGCAATCCAGCGGTTCCTTTTTCTATTTTCCGTTAACTTGCCATAAATAGTAGAAATAAAAACAGCATTATTTAATTTTTATTAGGCGGTTGTTTATGATGACTCCTAAAATCTTTTTGGGGAAGGCCACTAGTTAGGTTTGGGAGCTACAAAATCCCGGGGCCCCTCTGTCGCGATTACAGATATCCTGGAGTAAATTGTATTCTACTTTCGACAAAAATTATGCTTTGATTCTTGTGTGTCACCTTGAAATACTAACTCGCTGAGGGAAGCGAGGCGTTTTTGTTTTCGTCAGACGAGCACTTTTGTCCGTCTATCCGTTGAACTCCTCGATAACTACACCACTGATTTATTTTTTTCCTTTGAAAGACCTAACATCTTTTAGGTGCCAAAGATATAGTTTTTGTCAAAATTTTTTCAGTTAATTAGTAATTAAAGCGTGCTAGTCTATTTTTAGCATTTTCAAGCAAAAATTGTTTATTTTTTCGATGAATAATTAGTGGAAAGCTATTTTGGTGCCAAACTGCATCTCTCCGTGCTGATTACAAATCTGGTGTTTATCACTGTTCTCAGATTTTAAAATATGCTAATTAGTTAATTAGCTAATTACTAACTACGTATTAAACAGCTGATGTTTTGAAAATTTTCAAGGTCCTCAGAAATGAAAAACAATTGCACATGGGGTTATCTATGTCGCTGATCAAGAATATGACATTTCCGAAGCGCTAAAACTTGTCCGTATATGTTACTTAATTAGTTAGCTAATTATGTAGTTGATTTTATGCAAATTTTAAAATTACCCCAGTATTGCTGATTTTTGCGCTTGGGGGTTTTCGAAGTCACTGATCATGATATGTGACTTAAAGTTTGATGATACGTATGTGCTAATTAGTTGATATTACTAAGTAGCTAATTTTTTAGCTGGCTAGCTTACGTATGGTGGATTTGACATCAGTTGTTTAAAACTTGATACTTATTATAATTCATTAAAAATTTAGTTGAAATACAGGTATATAAACCTACGTAAATAAGATATGAAATAGTTTTCATATTGCTTCGCTCATTTTTTGCAATTTATTAAGTTTACCATTTTTATCATATTAATTCCTCATTTAATTGTAGATTGACGCTTCTGAAGAGTTACCGATGTCCAAAACTTCGACAGCGACCGCTGGTGATTTCGACGCAACTAAACCTCCAAGCTGTGATGCACGCTCCGAACACTCGGCGACAACGATGGGCAGTGTCAAAAGCAGCAGCGTGACATCGTGTACCGAGACAGTTTCCGAAAAGCAACAAAAACAAAACGTGCGTAAACATGAAGAAAATGGAGAACAGTGTGATAATTTAAACGCAGAAAATGATACTGTCTGCAATAATGGCGAAATTCGTGGTATTCTGGACGGTACTGATGAAACGGAAGGGGGTACGCCTTTTCTTGATGATCCAGGAGCGTCTCCCAAACAAGAGCCAGTCAACGGTGTTGTTCAACCGCGTGTGGTCCCACCTTCAGGCAAAAAGACGCGTCATACAAATCAGCTAGATTATCTAGCGAAACATGTGCTACCAGCTGTTCTCAAACACAAACATTCATGGCCGTTTGCGAAACCAGTTGACGCGGTCAAACTGGAACTTGATGTATGTCGTTTTCAATTTGGACGTAACGCGTAAAACTGAGTATTTCGGTGAATAGAATTCGGTGGTGTTCTTTCCGTACTTTCAGTGGCAAGACTTATTGATACATACTCTATTGTTGACTCGTGTAGGAAGCTACATGTAAGGTTCTTTGTTCACATGCGTAGCCTTAGTAAAATGGGCTCTTCATTTGAAAAAAATTTTGCCAGGGGGCATTATTTGTCTAGAGAAAAACAGTTAAAAACGTGTCAGAAACGGTGCCAAAACGCTTTTGATGGAGAGGCAAAATATTTTGACAAAATTTACGAAATTTTTGGCTTTAGGGCAGAATTTTAGTACAAATTTTATGTCGTTGGAGTCTTTTTTACGGAGTGGAAACAGAAAAATTTATTAAGAGGCCATGAACCATGGGAGAACCGAAAAATTCCAGGGGCCTCCCCACCCTCCAATTTAGAGAACCCTGATTATACACTCTAAGTTGGGCACCCGGTTTTTGCCAGGATGCACTTGAAGATGCCAGAGCCTCCCTCAACAATTTAGAGAGCCTATGTATATAGATGTATATTGTTTCTAGGCTTTGTATGTTGGCTGTCCCAAACTGCCTCCAAAGTCGAAGAGGCCGAGCTGACCTCCTCAGATGGACATGGGGCGATAAATTCGGTTTCCACCAGATCGATTTGGGAGAGCCTAGTTGAACCGGGGAAAACGCGAAAATAATATAACTAACTGCTTCACAGTAAATATACAATAATATATAATGCAGATTATATAGATATAGTGAAACTGTATCGATTGATGGTAATTATGTTTTTAATGCCGGTGGGAAAATTTAGGGACTTTTTAGTTATATAAAGAAAACCTGGCGTATTTTTACCTCACGGAATAAGCTTGGTGCCTTTTTGTCATTTAGGACACTTTGGGGGTCCTGAACTGGGCGAAGTCAGCAATACCTTTACGGAGGGGTCCACTGAAGGCACCTGGAGAGGCCGAATTACTGAACGCTTTAACTGGACTGAATCCGCGGTAAAGCCAGGACGCTGTAACGCGACTTTATGCGTATTGTATCGTTTTGCATTAATTTATTACTAGAACGGCCGTTTTTTGTATTTTTCAAGTGCGAATAAAATTTTGGCTGTTTACGGTGGACAGATCCCGCATTTATCCGAAACGACATGTTCAACTAATTCTCTGAGTTATTAATGTCCTTAAATTCATGTTTTCTGCATACCATATTCTTTTAATATTTACCACTATTTCTAATATTAATACGTTTTATGGCCTGAGTAGATTTGTACTACAAATATCCATATATTTTCACGCCGGTTAAAAATGTGTACCTGAAAGTGTGGAAATATGTAGCATATAAAACAAAATTAGTGGTTCTTCCCACTTGCAAATTTTCTCCGACGACGAACTTCAAGCTCTTTAACATGTCAGATTTTAACTGTGGACAGGCCAATCATATATATAATAAAAGTGGCGATACAGTTTTTTAGGATTATCACGAAAAAATAACTACTCCGATGGACTTGACAACAATTCAAAAACGTCTCGAAAATATGTACTACTTTTCTGCGGAACAGTGCATAAAAGTAAGGCTGCTGCAGGATATGACATAAACAAATACTTTTAATTCAATAGAATTATTTTAAATATCATGTATATATTCAACGGTGCGACTGTGTAGTTCATACTATATAGTTAAATATTTTGATATTCTTTAATATCATTTATTATATATACCTGAGATTTCAAATGGAAGGGAACAAGCGGAGTTTCCATTGAAGGAGTTAAGGGAAAATCGTGAAAAAAATTCTCTATTGGTTGTCCCAAATTAACTTCGTATGAATGGATTTCGGCAAATTTTTATTCATTGCAGAAGTGACGATGTGCTCTTTAGTTGAGAAATCTAAGCTTCTCTTACATCATGTTTCGGGTCAAAATATTAAAAACCATGGTTTAAGGGTGCTTTGCCATATCTGGCTGTATAGGTACCAGTGTTTCGCCACCCGTATCTCGCAGCAAGAGTTTGCATCGAAAAGCTGATACCACTAACCAGAATCGGCTTATCTAAATCTACAAATCTGCTCGAACCACGTCTTTTGCTATCACGAAATTCGCATTAGCTAGAGTCTATGATTTTTTGCTGAATAGTATTACACTTAGCTTATGCATGTTAAGCTTGTAGGGATGTCATGGTGCGTTTCCCACTGTCCCCCTACATTTCATGGGGAGACAGTTCATCTTCCGACTGCTTTTCATAGGGGGCCCTTATTTCGTGGGGGCATTTGCTCCGCCCCTGTGTTTCATGGAGGAGACAGTGTTCTCTTCACCATATCATGGGGATAACATAGCCCTCCCATAACACCATGGGGTGGCGACAAAACGCCACCACTGCGCCGAAGTACAGTGGTTATGTGTTATACATTATTTCGTACGCTACTTGAAATTGGTTTACCCGGTCCTAAAAGACAATAACTCAAGGTATTTGATAATTTTCTGACACAATGCAGTAAATGAGACAAACTATGATGCTGCTCCGCACAGTGTCAATAAACATGGTTCATTACTAAGATTGCATTTTTTGGCTGCGTTGCAGATATGATACTTTACTCACATGATCCTGTACTTTACTACCCTCTTCAAATTCCCAGACAGGTAATAATGTTATCGCAATACATTAAGTTGAATGTGAAATTTATTTTTAATCCATTTTAAGTCCACAGTTCTTCCTTCGTTTGTTTTACTATTATAAGTTTCGAAGACCAGGTTCCGGGTCCGGTTTCAATGTACGGTTCCGGTTATTCTTTGGTATATATGCACACATGTGTGTCTACAGACAGTAGTGATGGGCTGGGATATGGATTACTATATCCGGATATTTGGGTAAAAATAAGAGATATATCGATAATTAGGATATGGGAAACCATATCCTAAAATTTCAAACTTTTATATTAACTTCAAAGACTACTAGGAATGAATGTTTGAAGGTTTGAATGTTCTTTTAACGCATGGAGCGTAGACTACAAAGTTTCGCTCTGTCTCAAATCACCTCCCTTTACTAGACATAAGTTTGTTACATGTTATTCCATAGGAAACTTGAAATCATTGGTTTATATGGTTCTAAAAGACTATAAAAAGATATACTATAATTTTCTGATCGATTGCCAGAGACATTGGTCGGGCTAGCGTTGGGCAACCAGTGCCCCTCAGTTAGATGACGATTATTTTCTGACCTGAATGCCATACACACAGTTTGTTCCCAAGAACGCAGCTTATGGCTGCTTTGCAAATATGTTACTTTACAATGTAAACTGATTGCAAAGTTTACAATATACCATATCATGGTCTACATGGTTTCCCATATCTGCGTAATCGTAATCTAGATTGTCCGATATATCCAACAATTTTAACTGGATATCCGGATATGGTAACCCATATGCGTGCGCCTGCCCATCACTACAGTCTATACAGACACATATATTGTATATATAAGTGCATAACATATGCTTGGAACACAGCTGAGTTGGAATTCCGGTTACGGTATAGTTTTTGCCTTTTGTCGAAACCGGGGTTGCGGTTTCTCCATGATATATAGACCATTCCGCATTTTAATACATATATAATGGTACCTTGACAAAAATTTGTAATTTCATTGTGACGTCTTGCGCTTGGGAGTTTTCTTGTATGGAAAATTCATTGCCGGTGTTAGTTTTGTCCCTTGTGCGGTATTGTGTGATATCCACATATATAGCATATCGACGTATGCTGTCCATAGCTGATTGGCTGTGCACGCGAAAGGCGTAAATGTACATATGCTTCACTACGTGCTACAATCTCGATATAGTTACTAGTGGATGCAAAAACTGCGTAAAATATATAACAGTGTCGCAACACTCAGCTCTATGCAAAAAAATGGGCAAGTTCAGAATTGTTTTGTAGTTTACTGTATGATTTCTGCTGTGATGAATGATACCTTGCTGAAATGGAGTGAGTGGAGCTAGCGGATTGTCTACTTTGGGCGCTAGGGGGAAATCGTGAAAATTTCTTTTTGTCTGTATCTGTCATTCATTACTCATCTTCGGATGTAATGGGATCTTTGGCGTATAGCAATACGCGAACTGAAACGAAGAACATTAGGCAAA
>JASANE010005138.1:0-19938 GCA_030248225.1 Trileptium ribeirensis | reverse complement strand
AGGCTTTTTACCTGAGAGCAATTTCAAATTACCTTCGAGTTATTTAAAATTATTTGCGAGTAAGTTACAATTACCTGCGAGTAGCTGTGCTCCATGTACTATGGTTGCATCTGTTCTAGTCAAATGATTTGCGAAAGTATGGGTGCACATGCATTGCAGTTACACTAAAAAGGTCAAGAAAAGAAACGTATGAAAACGAAAAACATCGGATAAGGGAATTGAACCTCAGCTTCCTGTGTGACAGCATGATGTCTTAACCACTCCACCTCTTGCGATTCAAAACGAAATTTTTTGAAATGTTTTATATGCCGCAAGGGTGAAAACTAAGGCGCTATGCTGAGCTATATGTAGGCTCAGCATGCAAATAACTATCACTATCGTATTCAGCGACTCCAAATTACTTGAAATACGAAAAATTAGCGATTTGGTTCGGGGAGGGCCGACAGCGTACCTCCACCGGAAAAAATTACTCGCAGGTAGCGTAAATTATTCTCAAATAAAAAAATAACTTGTGGGTAAAATATGTCTACCTTCCAGGTAATTATTTACTCTTATCCCTGCTATAATTTAAGAATACGATGGTAATACGTGTCTACCCTTCGGGTAATTATTTACTTTTACCCCTGCTATAATTTAAGAATGCGATGGTAATATATGTCTACCCTTCGGGTAATTATTTACTCTTATCCCTGCTATAATTTAAGAATGCGATGGTAATATATGTCTACCCTTCGGGTAATTATTTACTCTTACCCCTGCTATAATTTAAGAATACGAGGGTAAAATATGTCTACCCTCCGGGTAATTATTTACTCTTAGCCCTGCTATAATTTAAGAATACGATGGTAATATATGTCTACCTTCGGGTAATTATTTACTCTTATCCCTGCTATAATTTGAGAATACGAGGGTAAAATATGTCTACTCTCCAGGTAATATTTACTCTTATCCCTGCTATAATTTAAGAATACGATGGTAATATATGTCTACCCTTCGGGTAATTATTTACTCTTATCCCTGCTATAATTTGAGAATACGAGGGTAAAATATGTCTACTCTCCAGGTAATTATTTACTCTTATCCCTGCTATAATTTAAGAATACGATGGTAATATATGTCTACCCTTCGGGTAATTATTTACTCTTATCCCTGCTATAATTTAAGAATACGAGGGTAAAATATGTCTACTCTCCAGGTAATTATTTACTCTTATCCCTGCTATAATTTAAGAATACGATGGTAATATATGTCTACCCTTCGGGTAATTATTTACTCTTATCCCTGCTATAATTTAAGAATACGAGGGTAAAATATGTCTACCCTCCGGGTAATTATTTACTCTTATCCCTGCTATAATTTAAGAATACGATGGTAAAACATGTCTACCCTTCGGGTAATCTCTTATCCCTGCTATAATTTAAGAATACGATGGTAATATATGTCTACCCTCCGGGTAATTATTTACTCTTATGCCTGCTATAATTTAAGAATACGATGGTAATATAATATGTCTACCCTGCGGGTAATTATTCACTCTTATCCGTGCTATAATTTGAGAATACGAGGGTAAAATATGTTCACTCTGCGGGTAATTATTTACTCTTATCCCTGCTATAATTTAAGAATACGAGGGTAAAATATGTCTACCCTCCAGGTAATTAGTTACTCTTATCCCTGCTATAATTTAAGAATACGATGGTAATATATGTCTACCCTTCGGGTAATTATTTACTCTTATCCCTGCTATAATATTTAAGAATACGACGGTAAAATAATGTCTACCCTCCGGGTAATTATTTACTCTTATTCCTGCTATAATTTAAGAATACGAGGGTAAAATATGTCTACCCTCCAGGTAATTATTTACTCTTATCCCTGCTATAATTTAAGAATACGTTGGTAATATATGTCTACCCTTCGGGTAAATATTTTCTCTTATCCCTGCTATAATTTAAGAATACGAGGGTAAAATATGTCTACCCTCCGGGTAATTATTTAGTCTTATCCCTGCTATAATTTAAGAATACGATGGTGAAACATGTCTACCCTTCGGGTAATTATTTACTCTTATCTCTGCTATAATTTAAGAATACGATGGTAATATATGTCTACCCTCCGGGTAATTATTTACTCTTTTCCCTGCTATAATTTAAGAATACGATGGTAAAATATGTCTACCTCCGGGTAATTATTTACTCTTATCCCTGCTATAATTTAAGAATACGATGGTAATATAATATGTCTACCATGCGGGTAATTATTTACTCTTATCCGTGCTATAATTTGAGAATACGATAGTAATATATGTCTACCCTCCGGGTGATTATTTACTCTTTTCCCTGCTATAATTTAAGAATACGATGGTAAAATATGTCTACCTCCGAGTAATTATTTACTCTTATCCCTGCTATAATTTAAGAATACGATGGTAATATATGTCTACCCTGCGGGTAATTATTTACTCTTATCCCTGCTATAATTTAAGAATACGATGGTAAAATGTGTCTACCCTCCGGGTAATTATTTATTCTTATCCCTGCTATAATTTAAGAATACGATGGTAAAATATGTCTACCTCCGGGTAATTATTTACTCTTATCCCTGCTATAATTGAAGAATACGAAAGTTGAGGGTAAGATAGGATAAAAATTACTCGCAAGTAAATATTACGTGAGGGTAATTTTAAAAATCCGAGCACAGGACACAGGTTAGTCGCCCATTTTTATTTCGATACCAGGATTATTTTATTTTTATTACTTCATTCTTTTTGGGTTATTACACGAAATGTTTTGCTAAAAATCGCTGTTACTCGCTAGCGACTCATCAAAAAATAATGGCTAACCCCTGACACGAAAAAGAATTTTTCATTTAAATAATTTAAAAAATTTTGAAATTTTTATGAATATTAAGTGAAAGTGTTGTTAATAAACATAAGCTTAGCTCTGAAATAAGTGAAATGGTGGTCGTGCACCGGTATGAAAGATACGGTGTTGAGCTAATCTAGTTCGTTTTATACTCTAAAGTAGTCCGAAACACCCGCTACATAAAGTACTTGCCACAATTGCTTGTTCGTTGTTTGACAACTGCTTGTTCGTTATTCGCTAGAAATTTGTTCGCAGAAAAATAATATTTTATTTTGACATTTTATATTTAACTCGCTCGCTCCTAAGGCGACAGTCAATTATTGTGGCGAGTCCTGTAAATATAAATACAGCGTAATCCCGTGCGTACCCTGTGTATATCACCCTTTTTGTTGTATTTTAGTCCAACGAGCAACACCTACCATCATCCACAACCGAAATCACTATTTGCACAAAACATTCCAATCTCAACGCCGGTCAAATCTCAAAAGGTTGCCGTTCAGTCTGCTGCATCGGTATCGAGGTAAGTGTGTTGAAATTTTTAATAATGTTTTTGAAATTCTGAGAGAATATCATTATATATTCACTTATTAAGTGAAATATAAATTTCGGAAAGAGGAACAACACAGTAACCTTGCTTATTACGGAAGCTGCATAAAGCGGATGTTGGAAGCGCTGGGTTGGTCCCTACTCCGCGGGGTTGTAGCCACAAAATGGAATAAATTACTGCTTGTGGGTACAGTCACGGACGGAATTAAATGCACAGGCACGCAAATCCATTTAAACACACAAGCACACAAACGGGTTTAATCGTATTTGCGTGCCGTACGTTTTTTGTGCAGTTAATACTGTGCGTGACGGTAGTAACAAAGCTGTCGATGACAAAATCAGCGGGGCTCTCCAAATTGCTGGGCCTGGCATTTTTAAGCCCTCCCTGGTAAAAACCGAGTGCCCCCGGATCGTGCCTCCGGGCAAAATTTTGGGCTCCCCGGTTCATCGCCTCTTGGCAAATTATTTTGCCTCCACTCGTTAAAAACACCTCCAAAGTACACAAAATTTGATCAAAATTTGTACTAAAATTTCGTCCTGAAGCCAAAAGTTTTGCAAATTATGTAAAAATTTGCTTCAAAATCGTTTTTTTCTCCATCAAAACCGTTTTGTAAGTGTTTCTGACACCATTTTTAATCGTTTTCTCTTGGGAAAATCTGGCGCCCCCGGTTCGGAACATGGGGAGCACCCTGGAAAAATTTTCAGTGAATGGAGCGCCCAGATTAGTCACATATCGATCTTGTAACTGCATTGGTTGTATAAATCAAACAGACGGATATTTTTCATATTTTTTCCTTCGCGGTGTCGCCCCGTAGAAATGGTTGGGCTTCAATTTGAATACTGATCCGATTGATATCATAGTATGAAATGTGCATCTAACTATTATAGGACTTCTCTTCAGTCTGCATTCTATGCAACTGCTTTATCGATTGTTTTGATAAAATAGGCATGTCAATCATGGGAGCATCCCTGGCCTTCAAACGAAACGGTACACGGCCCGCATTTCAAACAGACAAAAAACTAACGGTTGGATTTTTACACAATTGTAAATATTATTAACTGTGTTACAAGGTTTCAAACTTACTGTACTCTCGAGAAATTACTATCGCCTTCCAAACGATTGAACATCGAACGAAATATATTGTTTACGGCGAAATCTCAAACAAACGTTGAAAAGCTTTCGAACAAATTTCAAAACAGTGCGCTAAGAATTTCAACCCAATCTCGAATAAAATTCGAGCACGTCACGAACAAAATCTGAAATTTTTCGAACAAATATGTTGACCGAAGGTCAACTGAGCAACACTAAGTTTTTTCTAACAAGTGTTGCTGTTCCAGCTAGCCGATACGTTGATTTGTATCAAGCGCAGTCGATAACCTGCAGTAGAACGTTTTCGGGTATGGAGTCCTTAAACTGTTTATGTCTCTGAGGTTATACGGGGGCTTAGTCTGATTGTTAAAAAAACTGAGATAACAGTGCGTATGTCTAAACCGACTGTGTTCACTGCCCCTTCTCCCTCCCTCTCGACTGGAAACCAGGGCACATTCGAGTTCAAAAATTTTTTCGATGTCCACCTATTAAACACACCGACTGTGTAGATGGACGAGACGGCAGCATCTGAAGATGGCTCATCCATTTTAATCTTAATGTATTTCTTTTCAGCCCGAATCACGTGCGGCAAAAATTCGATCTCCTAGTCTGGGTTGAAATTTGCGAGCTTGCTCCGAGCGGCGAGTAAGTTTTAAGATTTAATTATTTTGGTTTTTAATCTTTTTTTGGTATTAGAAAGAATGATTAAATTACAATCACGGACAGAATTAACTGCACACGCACACAAATGCGGTTGAGTGCGACAGAATGTGTTTAAACGCATTTGCATGAGTGTGCCTGCGTTCTTTGTGCATTCGGTCCGTGACTGTATCTTATTGTCCAAAGCGATATTGGAAAATAAACTCATGAAATGCACAACCGGCGCTGGTGAAAATGTTTTTCTTTATAAGCGTTCGCTTCGCGTTTCCGCAATTCAACTAGGCAAAATGAGACATTTCTATCGATTCAACCTCGTCGTCACACTGAGAGACAGTTGCGTTCGCTTGCTCTACTTCTCACACCAAACGTAGCCGATAGGACTCAGCTGCCTTACCCAGCTTCTGTGTTAGCGTCCCTGCCCACCCCATACTCCCAATTGGAGGGATACCTTACTCACCCCTTACAAAATTATATGAAAAAATCATATTATGCACACAAGAGCAAGCGCTTTACGTCAGTTTGTGTAAATCGATCCACATGGGATGTTGTGGCAGTGTATAATTTATACGCGCGAATCCATCGGCTACTGGCACACCAAACGTAGCCTTTAAGACTCAGCTGTCTTACTCAAGTTCGGTGTTAGCGTCCCTTGCGGTGTGTAAAAACAAGTATCAGAAATATCGTAGGGGTCCTCCCAATTATTGTTTGCTTTCGTACCCTCTGATTATTGCATAGTATTAGCTCAAAAGGGTGCAGGATCCTACACAACAGTTAAATAGAGTGAGTTCGAAATGAAACGTTTTCACAGAAAGTAACTAAGTGAAATTTTAACTGTGAAATGACAATAATAATTTTAATCAAATTTTTCATCAAATTAGCTGAGCTGAAATTTTTTTCTATATGCACAGAGTTATTATATAGTTTATAATGAAGTACAACTATATTTTGCGGATCGTTTGAAAATAATAGTATTGAAGAGCTAATAATTTTTCGTGAACTGTTTGCCGAAAAACTTGCATATTTCCGTCTAAAAATACTTTACAAGTTTTATTTCTTGAATTTCTGGTTAATCTATTTTCAACTAAAGCTCACGGGTATCGTGTTATATTAGATCCGTCATCCCTTTCAGGAACTGCACTCGGCCGTGTTAATTAAAATATATTTTGCCTTGTAATCCAGGATTCCAGAGGAATAGAGGTAATGTCGACTACCCCTCCTGATGACCTCTGGCTGATGACCCCTCCTGTGACAAATCTGTAGATGGCGATAACTTGAATTTTATTCTAAGCTTGTTTTCTGACTGATATGCTACTTCTTCGCTTATTCATTACCGGTTCCGACGGTTTTGGTGGACAGATAAACATTTCACCGCAGACAATAGGAATTGAGATAAACGAGTTAGGCCCGCGTCGGAATAAACAAATCTGTAGTTCAAGATGCATGGCGATAACTTGAATTTTATTCTAAGCTGTTTTTGTCGATATAGAAGACCATTTTTGAACTAACTAAAAATTCGTTTACCTGCAGATTCTATTTTGGTACCTGAACCTGAATTTTCCCTCTGGGTTGCAAAAATGAACCAGAGGTTTGAAGCCTTATTCGCGAGAAATTTTCGGGATTTATCACATGAGCAAGATCTTATTTTACCAATCCAACTTAGAACTCGGTAATATTGCATTATTGTTTACTGGCAAACTGGACGTAAAAGTTGTAGAAAGAGTATTCTCCCAAATGCTACTCTAGGATATTTTATTGTAAGCGAGCGTAGTATCAACCTATACCATTGATGAACAATATTATTAACAATACCACTTCTTTGGTCGATATCTCGTCCTGTTCTATATTTATCGCCTCCTGTTTATTATAATAATTATTTTATCATTTATTTCAGCTACGTTCCGGCGATTGTCGATCACGGTGACGGTCACCCGACGCACGGAGTGTTTTTGTTGCACCAAGGCATTCAACGACGAATTAAAATCACTCTTTGTCACGAAAAAGGCGAGCAGTTGGTATGGCGTGATTGTGAAGAATTAGTTGTCGGTAAGTTCATTGCTTTGTTTTCGGTTTTGCAGGAATTTTTATTTTATTTTAAGGTACGTCCCTAGTTGGGCTTTGGTAGCCGCTTGATTCGCCGAAAAAAATAAACTGAATTAATTTTTGTGCGAGAAGCGCATAGTAATCTGCAACTTCATTGCACAACTACTTAGAACTAGGTGCTCTTCCTTCGATGTTCGCTGGGCGTTCGTTCGATGATCGTTCGAAAAATTGTAAATTTTAGCATTACCATTTTGTTTTCAGTAATATGCAGTAAACAGCAGCACTTGGATATAAGCGAGGAAAAGCTCAGTACTGTTGACATAGCGTCTAGTAGACATAACATAGGTGCCAAAAATTGATTATGGCTTCTGCATTGGTCATTTTATTTGTTTTAGGACGGATACGCTCAACGCCGGAACATTGCGCTGAGGATCTCGACGTTCTGTCATTGGGATTATTTCCGGGGCACTATATTGAATACAACCAAGAAGATCGGTAAGATTTGTTTTACAAAATTTTTGTTTAATTAAACGAACGTTTTCCCAGCGTTTCGATTTGCTAATTACTAGAAGCAATTCCAGCGTTTTGATCGGGGTTTCTGTTGAGCTACATCTGTGTCGTTTAATCAGTTTCGATTGATATTGGCCCAGACAAACCTACAGACTGTTGCACCAATTTTGGAAACCCCCAGTGGAACGGGGGAACTATTTTGATTCGATGGCGGGAAAGCCACGTTGGGACCGTGGTATCTGGTAAACAAAACTTCAAAGTTAGTGAAGAATATGGCACCGCTATTAATAATTTATTATTTGTAGCTATACGAGGCCTCTGGCTTTACGAACTTTGAACTGCCAAGAATATATTTGATTTCTTTTGAGTGAAACCTGAAAAAAGTTAAAGCAAAGCGTTGTCAAACATTATTAATGCTTAGCGTAGTGCAAGTGATTAAGTTATAATTAAATAATAATATTGGAACTTTCAAAGATCGATTCAACTTACCGATTTTGAACGATTTTCCTTTGCTTATACAAATTCATACCATAAGATCATTCCTATGACTGTTACCATAGCAACCGTCACTGTTAAACTGTCTCTCTTGAGCCGCAATCGGTAGTAAAATTTATTTTAATTTTATGCTTTAGGATTTTTTCTTTTTCAGGATTTTCTATCAATTTGAAGCGGCATGGGACAGTTCGCTTCACAATTCGCAGCTTCTCAATCGTGTCACGCCGTCGGGTGAAACGATCTATATGACAATTTCGGCTTATATGGAGGTAAGTTTCTTTGGACATAGGTATAAAAACTGGTTCAACAGAACCAAATTTCGCTTCGCCTAGCGTTCAGTTCGTCTAAGAATACTAGGGCGTGCGGAGTTTTTTTTGGCGAAAATACAGTCACGGACAAAAATAAATGAGCAATAAAAGATGTTCGTTCACGTTTCAAAATATCTTTTGTGCACTTATTATGTCCGTGACTGTAGCTTCTGCCAAACACATTATGTACACCGTTGTAAACAATTAGTATTCACCAAACACCAGAAATAACTATAATTTTTCAGCGAGAGAACATCGAACGCAATTTGCTGCCAAGCTATAATAATTGAATACTTTTTTAAACAAACTTCGATCACCTCTAAAATTTTAAAAAGCGCCCTGCAAAATTTTTGACTTCCTCTGACAAAAACACTAATTTTTTGCAGCAATCCCTGTCCGTAGTTAAAAATTTGATTAATTTCAGCAAATATGATTGAAAAGCTGGATTTAACTTCAATAAAGACATTTTGCAGCGTTTCTTATTATATTTATTAACAATTTAAAATATTGAGCGAAAATATTGAATTTTGAAAATATATTTAAAATATTTAAATAAGCGAAAAATATTGAATTTTGAAAATTTTAAATCTCAAGCCCCAGGTCAAGCCAGTTCCTCTCCTGCCCCTGCCCCAATTCATGTCCTCTGATTAAAATCTGAGGGCCCAGTTTCGAAACAGCGAGACCCCGGTTCATGCGTCTTGGCAAAATTTTCAGCGAATGGAGATGCCAGTCAAGAGTCAATGATAGTCGACTCTGCTGAAGAGTGACACTTTTCAGCTTTCCCATATTAATGTCCCGGGACGTCGCTGTCATTTTCTCCTTTACTACAGCCCAGGTTTTCGAACCACTTTTTCAGACCCCGCCAAGGTTTTCGACCCATTAATATTTCATTTTTAATAGGTCGTAAACCTGTTCGAGAATCGAAAATTTTGGGAGGTGTCTGAATTTAGTGGTTCGAAAACCTGGGGTGGTGGATCTTGGTGGTTAAAAACCTGGTTCTGGTATAAGTCGTTGGGTCGGAAACCTGGGGGCCTGGACGTGGTTGTCTAATAACATGGGTGGTGAGCGCCATGTTTCCGAACCACTTGGTGGGTCTAAAACCTGGGAGGGAGTGGGTAAGGGCGAAAACGAACGCTATGTACCGCGGGAATTAATATGGTAAAGCTGCAGAGTGTCACACTCTTCAGCAGATACGCTTATGTGAGTGACTTAAAAGCAGTTGTTTCCTAACAAATCGCTGCTTAGTCTTGACGAAAAATAATATTGTGTTGCCATTCGGTACAAATTGGTGTCAGTTTTAGCAATTAGTAGTAACGTCATTTTTTGTTGAGTTAAGTTTCTTAGTTGAAAACCAATTTTTATTCTTTTGTAATATTTGATTTGAAAATCAATTCCTTGGAATCGAGAATTCATTCAATCTTAGGTGAAACAGCTTGCAACCGGGTCACCGTGAAATAGTACAAGCGCCTCCAGAAATAAGTACTTAAAAGGGGACTTGGGCGGCGCTTGCAATGGCCGTTAACCGCTTTCCAATGTGTGGGTCATTTCTGCTGGACTGCGTTGGGGATCGTGCTGTGTGCGCGCCTAGACATAAATAACTACTATAACTGTAAACTACATAGGAGCAATGATATTTTGTGTTGTTTCTGTATTTTAGGTCGAGAATTGTTGCCAGCCCGCTGTCATTACGAAAGATCTTTGCTTGGTGCTTTTCGCCCGGGACAGCAAGATTTCACTACCGAGGTAAGCGAAAAATCTATTTTTGTTGTTAGATATTGATTTTTGTAATATTTCGTCAACTGTTGTCTGGTTGTTAACATTTAGAATTAAAATTGTAAACATTGGGAATATCATTGTTTTGTTGCGGTTGTGCAGAGTGTATAGTGTGGTTATTATATATTATTTTCTGGCACCTCGGTTGGGTCAAAGTTTTTAGGCGGCACGAACCGGACGCAAACCTCCCCATCGAATGATGGATGGGCGATAGTGGGGTGGGGGCACGAATACGGGGTTGCCCCGGTTCAATTTCGCAGTAATTTTGTCAAAAAAATTTTGTGGGGGGGGGGCAATTTTTTCTGGAGGGGGAATGAACCGGCGACGACCTCGTCTCGATCCAGAGCGCGCCGACTATGGGAGTGCGCCTCCGCCCCTCCCGCCCCACCACTAGCGAGTATACCAGTTTTTACAATAACACCAGTTTACAATAATACCAGTTTTCTGGAGAATTTTAATATTTCAGATAAAACAATGAATGGTTAAGTCATTTTGCTTGGGGCATCACTGTGTGGTGCATAAAAAATTTTGGCACGTATTTTATCACTATTTTCCCTATTCTAAATTTTCGAATTCGGAACGTCAACGGTGTCGCAATTTTGTCGATAATTAAACGTGTTTGTAGGTAAGCTAGATATGTTTTTTCAACTGCTGCGGAACAGCATTTTTATTTTAATATTATTTCAAGCCTTTTTAGCTCATAACTCTAATCTTAAACGGCGAATGAGGCTTTTGCGGGTCATCATTGCTTAGTTGGCTTGACGCACCTGCTAGGCAGTATATACCAGGAGCCATGTACAGAGTGACAAAATGTGAATTTTTTAAAGTTGGAGGTAGATGCAAACAGAGTGTCGGGTATTTTGCTTTAGTCTTTTCCTTGCGCAGCACTAAACTTCACCATTTATAAAAATGAAGGGCTTCGAGTCTAGAGTTGTTCGTACAAAAAGTTATTATAAAACGATTTGTATTTAGAACATTCAAAAGTTTCTGGAGCGGAAGCTATCGCAATCCAGAGAACAATCGGGTTTCGGGCGTTTACGAGCTTGTCCTGAAAGAAGTGGTCGATACAGGTAGTCCAGGTATCGTCTCGTGATTCGTTCGTTCGTTATTGTGTTCGTTGTCATTTTCTATTTTTGTGTTTGTGTTTATATCGTTTTATTTGTCGTTGTTGTGCTCTCACCCGAGAGTAGCTCACGCAACTACGCATGGCTGGAGACTTGTTCCAAACAGTATGTTCGAAAATTGTATTTTATTATTTTAATAATTTCGAAATTTCAATTTAACTTGCCAGAGACACACCCGTTCATAAATTTTAGGGTCATTCATTTCTTGCGAGTACTGTAATTATATTATTCCCAACAGTATGACTGTTTGGAATAATTTATTGAAATTCACTCAGAGTTATTGACTGTAACACAAGCTACTAATTACATCATGAACCCATTACCCATTCATTCTTAAACTAATCAGTATTCCGTGCAGTCTTCAACAAAATTTGCCGCAACCGCGGATTGAACGTGGATTTTTTTGGTGCGAGCCTCGTACGCTAGCCACTATGCTACCTGGGAGCTGTTACTCGGTGTCTTAATGAATCTCACAAAGCGAGCGAACAACGAAGCACGCGCAAACGCACGCTCCACCATAAACTCAGTTAGTGCATGGCTTTGCAAGATACGCTATGACAAATGTATCAATTTAAGAATGAAACAGTTGGACTCTTCAATAAGACTATGATCGTACAGGTTTTATACATTTCGTGTAAGTAGAGAGAGGAAGTTTTATATCGTTGATAACCATCTGCCACATTGTCACATGATTATATTGCACCTCGACGGCAAATGCAACTCACAATTATATTGTGATTGACTGTTATTGCGACTGCTCGTAGTCCATCGCAGTCCAGAAAATGGTGTCGAGTAAATTAAATGCATAAATAGGTGTTTAGCTATGTATTTATTAGCTGTTATGTCTAGGATTTTATATAAAGAAAGAATTTAAACAAAATTAGTAAAATTATTTGTACTTTATCAGGTGCGCAACGACGCCAACGCCGGGTTCTAGATACATCATCGACGTACGTTCGGGGCGAGGAAAATCTGGGCGCATGGCGGCCGCGCGGTGACTCACTCATTTTCGACCATCAATGGGAGCTCGAAAAGCTGACGAGGCTCGAACAGGTAAGCTTTCTCTGACGAGTATTTTTGAAAATTATTAAACCTTTTTACAAGAGTTCCGAATAATTACTGACAGGCGCTTGTGTAAGACCATAAATGTATTTAACAGCTGTTTTGACTATTTTTTCAAACTGAATACTCGAATTTGAAGGGAATAAAGCACTTATGTTGGACGGCTACCTCATTGGCGACCAGCAGTATTGTTTGTAAATTATTATTTTCGCCTCTTCTTGGTATCAAATTTAGATCAGAAGAAGACGCTTATTTGTATGTTTGCGTCGATTATTTCAGCGCGAAAAAAATCTAATTAAAAATACTCTCAAAATGAAAGGAAAATATAAATATTATGGCTTCTGGAAGAGAATTATACCCAACAAATCATCGTTGAAATCTTTTAGGGTTTGCGTTTTTTCGTTGAAAACGACTTGAAAATCGGAAAAGTAATAATTGTTTTTAATTATTATTTTTTTACTTTTTAGTAATTATTACCATTTTTATATTTTTTATTAATTTTTTTTGTTTAAACATTTTGAAGCAACAACACTCGTATGAACACATTTGTACGCTTCTTTAATTATTTGTAGGCCAATAAATTTAATTATTTTGTTTTTTTTTGGTAATTTCAGGTCGAACGAGTGCGGCTATTTCTTCGAATGCGCAATCGATTAAAGCAAGCAAAAGGTGCTCTCGAAAAAGATGTAAGTTGGAGCATTAATTTACGTATTGGGGCTCGACAGCAATAACTGGATCATTCGAGCGAGCGAGTCTGGAGCTGGTGGTTCGATCGAAATTCTGAAAGTATTAAAATTAATAGCAAATTTGTATTTCCTGAACTAAATGTTTTCAATCGAGATTCGAGTGAGCGGAATCGAGTCTTGAGTATGCGGGTACCGAGATATTGCCTTTTAGTGTATTTTGTATCCACGGGCTTTATTCGAAAAATCATTTTGACGCAACCCTGCAGCGTACCTAATGATAATAGGTTACCATTTGCAACTAAATAGAGGATAGGTTGATCTGTAGGATGAGCCCAATTTCACCGATATAGCTGAACCTTTGGTTCTCAAGTGCCCGTTTATAAACAATTCTGACCCAATTACTGCATCCTGGAAAAGCCTAGTAGCAAATCGTACGTTCTTATAGAGCTTTGTTTGCTCTACGCAATGAGCTTAATGTGGTGGATCAGATATCGAGATCATTCGTAGCGTCAATATAATTTTGATAATTTTTATTATAGCCTGGAAACGTGTTTTTAGATTCGTTGACCACGAATTATTATGCCTTTCCTCATATGGCTTCTTCACAGAGGGAGGGCCACAGGATTCCGGTAGTTGCTCTGCCAGATCATGCCCATAGGTAAATTTTGGCTGCTTTCCGACACGGGTCAACCCCAGCACCCCAGGTGTTTTCAGGTCACACCAAAATGATGGCGCTAACAAGAAACTGAATATCACTGCGTATATATCGATTATTTGTGACAGAATCCTATGTAAAATGAAATACGGCTTGATTGAATACGCATTAAACAGTCTTAGTATCAGAATTAGAAAAACATTAGTTCTTAAACATTTTATTATGCAAGAAAAATAACGATAAAAATGGTGTAAATGCTTGAATAACACGAAAAAATATAATTATGAAACCTCCAGTTGATCTTGAGGGTACGGACAATCTCCTCCATGTTGAAATACCCCATTTGCAGTTCTCTCCAGGTTGGTGCTGCCCCCCCCGGAAAGATTTTGGTCCTTATGCAAGAGTCTTCCTATCTATTCCGTTCTGTTGATTTTCGTTGCAGCTTACTCCGGTGACACCGACCGAGGCAAAGTTTCCGATTCCGGCAATGATCGATTTCAGCAATTCGGAACGCGACAAAGTTAACCGCGTCCTGGGACTAATCAAAACTCGAATTCCGGTAAACAAAGAGACGCCAACGGCTGCCGCTGTGTCGTTAAAGGTAAAAAGATATTATAAGAAATGTAGAAAAGTCGATGGAAACAAACGTTTTCGTTCGATAAATTTCAAATTAAACTCAAGATCGGTGTGACATGTTGAGCGTATTAGAAAACGCTTAAGAGCAGTTGTAGGTTGTTCACGATGGGTTTCGCGACTGGTTCACGGATGAGTAGATTATTAATTTATTTTATGTCTGTGTTCGAGGATCGTTCGGTCGAAACTCGACAGAAATTTCGTGGTAATTCCAGGCAGAAATTAATTCAAAAACAGTGTATACCGTAATCAAATCCATAATAGACATAGGGTTCTCTGACCCATATCAAATAAAATCCCCCAGCTGAACTTATGCGGCATTATGCTATAATGTCATTCTCTGAAAGCGAACGACAATAACTGTCAGAAAACCTGAAAGACTTTTCTGAACTAGGGTGTCTCCTCGATGTTGTCTTCTCATAAATTTTGCCCCAAATGCTACATTTTAATTTCAGAATGGTATAATAGAAATGGCTATTCTTGTTAGGAGTATTAATATCGACAATCGAGTTTTATTTGAATACTTTTTACAATATTGTTCCTTTTATTATTTTTTATTAGTTTTTCTTTTAGAAAATTGACGAAACGGGTAATTCCGACGAGTCCGATCAGTCTGGGATTCCGTCGTTGCTGTCTAGTCAAATGTCGGAGCAAGCCGCGGCTGCAATGATGATGGCTGCGTCGAAGCCGAATGGACTTTTGGAGTAAGATTATAAATTAATGATTATTCTTTATTAGCAACAACCTGGCGGCGAACAAGCGCCATAAGTCGCACCACTAGTGGATCCAGAAATTTCTAACCGGGAAAGGGGAAGGCTCGCACCTCGGCCCATCCCTGATCAACAAAATGTTCGTAACAAACAGTTTTTTATATTATATTTTCGGTCTAAGGTGGGTCGCTCCCTTCGTGTCTGGATCTTCTACCGAGTTGTGCTAGCACAATTATCTAGGTTTTAAAATATTCTAAGTTTTTCTGCATAAATTTCAACCATTTTGGATGGACGACGAAAAATAAAATGTTGGCTTCTATAGCCGAATTTGTTGGAAACGCACACACCAACAGCATTCGCCAAAAATGACCGTCGCATCTCGAGCGAGCGAGTTCGAGCCAGTCGTGGGCGAGTGGCTCGCTGGAGATCTCGAAACTATATAAAAATAATAGTAAATTTTATTTTTAGAACAAATTTATTTCGATTTTTCGAAAAGGCGACAGTCATTTTTGCGGGTACTGTACTTGCTATAATTGAGGAACATAAGTTTCGAGAAGTTGTCTTCTTATAAAGTGGAACATGCACAAGTAGAACCCCTTAAATCTCTATCCGCTACAGTGAGTCGGCTCAGAACGCTAGCGGTTGGTTTTAATATCCACTACACACCTTATGTGTCTCTCACTACCATTACCAATTTATTACAACGCAAAATCAACGAAGTATTCCGTGTTTTCGCGCTATCCATTGCAGTGAGCTATGCGCCAAAAATGACTGTCGCATTTCGAGCGAGTGGCCCGCTCGAGATTTCTAAACTATATAAAAATATTAGTAAATTTTATTTTTAGAACAAATTTATTTCGAGCGAGTCGCCAGCGAGCGACAGGTATTTTTAGCGGGTACTGTATTTGTGTACTTTAAGATTCACCTAAAAGTTTTAATCTTCGATTTTGATATCCACAAATTTACTACATTTGACATACTATACGGTGTAATCATTATTGGTTTTGTATATTTATTGTTTGTTAATAGAAGTTTTCTTGTTTTTATTATTTCAGCTCGATCCGTGCCAAACTCGCGCAGTCGACAAGTTTCCACGAAATGCCGAGCAAGGAAAAATCTCGCTCGAGTTCCGACATTCGCGCCTTGCTCAGTCCCGACGAACCGGTTTGTATGAAGAAATCGCTGAGCAGTTGCAATATGAACGCGATGTTGTTGCCTGAAGTAAGTTGTTGGTTCTACCGGGGGAGGGTGGATTTCTTATGACTAAAAACGACAAGTTTCCGCGAAGTGCCGAGCAAGGAAAAGTCTCGCTCGAGTTCCGACATTGGCGCCTTGCTCAGTCGTAGTTACAATATGAACGTGATGTTGTCTGAAATAAGTTGTTGTGCGTGTGGTAGAGATCGTAGGCATAAAAATGTCTTACAATGTGAAATGTCACAGGGTATATTGTGCCAAAATATAATGCGTTTTCATTTGATTATGTATTGCGTGCGTGGCATCAAGAATGGTCTATATTGGTATTTATGAAGTCTGAATACAATGATTCGGTTATCTTGAGTCCAGTGTGCATATTTCTGACCGTTTCATGGGTTTTCAATAGTTTAGGGTTAACGAATTCGATTTCCAGAATATAGCTTGTCTTCTGATGGTCATGGCTTGGTCAAGGTGGCTTTGTCATGTTTTGAGAAAGGAGGAGTATGTTGAACAGAAGATACAGACGCTGGTGGTGGGGGTGAGGTGACGACAAAGGCCGAAGCGGAGATGGAAAAACTGTGTGCGCGAAGACATGAGAGTGATGGGACTGGAGGAGGCTTGACTCACAAGATAGAATGAGTTGGCGATCGCGGATTCGCACCAGCGATCCCACCTAGTGGGAACAACGCCCGAAGAAGAAGAAGAAGCTTGTCTTCTGTTATTTCCTTACGTATTGCGTACAGTCATCAAGAATTCTCTATATAGGTTTTCCGATAGGCTGAATACGATGTTTGATTATCTAGGGACCAGCAGAAATACTCTTGTTGCATTGTCAGTTATTTTCGATGTATTTATGGTCGACGAGGGTATAGGATATTCAATGGATAAAGGGTTCACGAGGTTTTAGGATGCTACCGCAAACACAGCCCGGTACAGGTGGTTAAACAAAATGTTAACTTAAAAGTAAATCAATTTCACCCTCGCTTGCGAGATACTGGGCATAATATATTGTACATCGTTTCGGCTATGCGAATGGACAGATAATAACATTTTGATAAGCTAGAGTAGATGTTTCTAGGTGGCTATATTGTCGCTCAAAAACTCGTCAAGTCAGCAACGCACTGGGCGTGTGAAATCGATGGTTGAAACTTTTATTTCTTCTTTTCAGGTTATCGAACAGCGCGTTGGAATGGTTGTATCGAAGCGTGGCTACATGAATTTCCTTGAAGAAAAGACCCACGGATGGGTGAAGCGATGGGTGGTAAGTAGGACGATCAGGAATAACAACAAAATTTATGGTGTTGTTGAGTAATGTCAAAATATTTTGGAATGGTCGTATCGAAACGAGGTTACACGAATTTTCTTGAAGAAAAGACCCACGGATGGGTGAAGCGATGGGTGGTAAGTAGGACGATCAGGAATAACAACAAAATTTATGGTGTTGTTGAGTAATGTCAAAATATTTTGGAATGATCGTATCGAAACGAGGTTACATGAATTTCCTAGAAGAAAAGACCCACGGATGGGTGAAGCGATGGGTGGTAAGTAGGACGATCAGGAATAACAACAAAATTTATGGTATGGTTGATAATGTCAAAATATTTTGGAATGGTCGTATCGAAACGAGTCTACATGATTTTTAGCACAAAAGATACCGATGGATGGGCGAAAGCGACTGGGGTGGTAAAAGTAGGACTATCAGGAATAACAACAAAATTTATGGTATGGCTTGATAATGTCAAAAAATGGTCTAATTGAAATGAGACCGACATGTTCTCGCCAAGAAACATTATGATGGGTGAAACCACGTGGTAGAGCTATTAGGACAACAAAATTATGGTGTTGTTGAGTACGTCAATATCGAACCAATTTGTTGAGTACACGAATTTTCTTAACAAAGTACCACGATGGGGTGGAGCGATGTGGGGAGACCCCGTACCAATAATAACAACAAAAATTATGTTGTTGTTGAGTAAATGTGAAAGTATTTTATATCATATTTGTTCATAACTCCGTAACAGTTAAAGCGAAACTATGTGAACGGTCGCTCGCTGCCGCGTACTGTCGCCCTTTGAATGAAGGTCAAACAACTAGTATGGGAATCTTTCACGGTAAGGTACATAATAATAATGGGGTAATTTATTCGGTGCCACTCCTTCCTGGTTAGAAAACAATCACATTGGACGACAGACAAGTTTTGAATTTACGATAATCATGTGTATCAAGTGTCAAAATTGTAAGCGAATGGAATAACCAGTGTGATCTTCAAACTTTCAGCGGCATACGCATAACGGTGTATTTTCTTTGATGGTTTAATGTTTGTGCTCAGCGCTATATCATCATGCTCTAACATTATTTGCAATAAACCGAAATAAATACAGTTAAACAATTAGAATTAAGTGCTCAAAAACCATTAAGCTTCCGAACTTTGATTTCGATTGTTTGCGTTTAAACTAAATCAATCGTTTGAGCGAAAATAGATTAAATTACAAAATTTCGATTACGTCAAAATAAAATAATTTAATAAACATTATTTTAATTCAATTAACGAATTTCGTCTAAACGAAGATCGATCGATTGCGTTTTTGATTTCGTCTACGTTCCATCTCATAAGCATGAGTTTGAATCGGCAACCTGGTATCGGAGTGCGAGTTTTTCGAGAAGATAAGTTGGTACTATCAGATAAATGTATTTTTTTCAATTTTTGCTCGTGATGCACAAGATTACGGTAAACTCAAACTTTGTCTGCTAGACTAGTCCAATCTGATTGTTTTTATCCAGGGAAGGAGTGGCACCGATAAATTACCCCATTATTATTATGTACCTTACCATGAAAGATTCCCATAGCTAGTTGTTTGACCTTCCATTCAAAGGGCGATAGTATGCGGGCAGCGCAGCGACCATTCACATAGTTTTGCTTAACTAAACAGTTTACGGAGTTATGAACAAATATGTTATAAAATACTTGCACATTTACTCAACAACAACATAAATTTTGTCGTTTAAACCCCCCCCCCCCCCCCCCCCCCCCCCCCCCCCCCCCCCCCCCCCCCCCCACCCCACCAAAAAAAAAAAAAAAAAAAAAAAAAAAAAAATAAAAAAAAAATTAAAAAAAAAAAAAAAAAAAAAAAAAAAAAAAAAACACACACCCCATTCCTGATCGTCCTACTTACCACCCATCGCTTCACCCATCTTTTTTTTTTTTTTTTTTTTTTTTTTTCTTTTTTTTTTTTTTTTTCTTTTTTTTAATTTATATTTTTTTTTTTTTTTTTTTTTTTTATTTTTTTTTCTTTTTTATCTTTTAGTTTTTTTTTTTTTTTTTTTTTTTTTCGTGGGTCTTTTGTTTTAAGAAAATTCGTGTAACCTTGTTTTGATACGATCATTCTAAAATATTTCGACATAGCTACGACAACACCATAAATTTTGTTGTTATTCCCTTATCGTCCTACTTATCACCCATCGCTTCACCCAGTCTGTGGGTCTTTCTTCAAATAAATCGTGTAACCTCGTTTCGATACCACCATTCCAAATATTTTGACATTATCAACCATACAGCAATACGTAATGGTTGAAGATGTTACAACATAC